>QLOD02136768.1:0-20484 GCA_003260245.2 Sideroxylon spinosum | reverse complement strand
TTTTGTTTTCGAAAGCTTTTCAGACAAACAAATTCAAAGTTTTACTCGAAACCTATTTATAATCTTGTTCAAAATATATATAGAAAGTTGTAATCGAAAACCCATACGACTGATTTCAAACGAATGTGGTTAAAGATTTCCATTTTCGAATGTTTTCGAAACAAGTTAAAATAGATTTAAAACAATAGATCTCTACGCATGTGCCTTCGAAACCCATGCGAAAGATTTACGTAGATCCCAGAGTATTTTCATGAACTACCCATCTTGATTCAATGAATCAAGAACTAGGGTTTCTACGCTGATATTATTTTAAATGAAACAAAAGCAATAAAAATGCAAATCATCATTCGATCTATCAATTGAAATCTAAAAATCATATATTTCAATACTTGAACGAAAGAAACTTACACCGAAATAATTTTTAAAAAACATAGGTAAAAAGAAGTGCAGCGAAGAACAAGAACACATCATACAAATCCATAAAAACTCTTTAAAATAATCTAAAAACTCTCTCAAAAATTTCTCTCAAACAAAATATGAAAAGAATGAAAATATGGAGGCCCCTTTTTGTTGGTCGTGCAAAGGTCCTCTAATACGGTTCATCAAAAACCCTCAAAAAACTTAAAACGCATGCCTAAAAATTCACGGGTGGTCCGGACCACAGATGGTGATGTCTCTCGGTGGTCTGGATCATTTGGGGGTGGTCCGGACCACAAAATGGTTAATGCTCTCGGCTTGATTCTTCAGACAGCTTTCGGTCTCCAACTTCCACTGCGATTTTGACCTTGAAGACGAAGAATTCAGACTTCTACTAAAACACAAACGTTGTAGATATTCAAGTCTTCTTTCTAATTCAAAAAGAATTGATTCAATCTAAGTTATGAGTGAAATTTTATCGCCAGAAAACGGACAGGGTGTCTTGCTGGATACTTGCATTGGTTTGCACATTTAAGCTCCAAGTTCGCTTTTCTTTCCCTCCAAACTCCTACAAAACACACGAAAGCAATATAAATGCTAAAAATATAATAAAAAATGAATTTTAATTGATAAATTTCAAAAGAAGAGTGCGAACTGATGTTAAGATCAACAATGATTGCGAGCAATCACAAACCCTGACATGAGCCGCATCAAGGAACTTTAACAAGAGAAGCACGCCCCCCGGCCTGGTTCGCTAGTAGCGTTACCTAGGGGCGAAGCCGCATCTTTCACGAATAGAACAACTCTCGGCAATAGATATCTCAGCTCTCGTGTTGAAAAAGAAGGTAACGAAAATGCGATGCTTGGTGTGAATTACAGAATCTCATGACCCATCGAGTCTTTGAACGCAAGTTACGCCCGAAGCCACTAGTCCGAGGGCACGCCTGCCTGGGAATCTCACATCGCATCACCCCTCATCGCCTTATACCCACAAAGGGTCCCCGGGTTAATGGGGGCAGATTTTGGCCCCCCGTACACTACCCTTGTGCACAATCGGCCCAAAAAAGTTCCCGATGACAAACATCACAATGAGTGGTGGATGTGCAAAACGTTACGTCATACCGTGCATGTGCTATCCCGGTGGGTTGCTCTCATTTTCGACCCTTAGAAGGCATTATTCTCATGGTGCCTCAGTCGCTACTCTAGGTCAGGCAGGATTACCTATTGAGTTTAAGCATATCAATAAGCGGAGGAAAAGAAACTTACAAGGATTCACCTAGTAAGGGCAAACGAACCGGGAATAGCCTAGCTTAAAAATCGTGCTACATCGCCATTTGAATTATAGTCTAGAGAAGCGTCCTCAGTGGTGGACCAGGTTTAATTCCCCTGAAAAGGGGCACCAAAGAGGGTGACAGCCCTATCATGCTCGGACCCTGTCACACCACGATCGCTGTCGACGAGTCGGGTTGTTTAGGAATCCAACCCCAATTAGGCAGTAAATTCCATCCAAGGCTAAATATGGTGAGAGACCGATGGCAAACAAGTACCACGAGAGAAAGATGAAAATGACTTTGAAAAGAGAGTCAAAGAGTGCTTGAAATTAACGGGATGGAAGCAGATGGGGGCTGGTGATGAGCCTCGGTAGGATGTAGAACTGTGACAACCAATCCGCTGATCAGCTTGGGGCGAAGACCGGTGTAGATTGGGGCAGAGGCTAATGCTCAAGCAGTTGTAAAGCCCATGGAGATGCCTTTGCCTTGATCGTGGCTGGCAGCATGTGCCTCTAGCATACCTAGGCATCTGTACGCTCCCAGCACCAACCAACGGGCTCCTCATTCGACTCATCTTGAAACACATACCACAGAGTTTAACATGTGTACGAGTCAACGGACGAGTAAACCCGTAAAGCATAAGGAAGCTGACGGGTAGGATCCCCCAGTAGGTTGCACTGCCGACCAACCTTGATCTTCTGAGAAGAGTTCGAGTGTGAGCATGCCTATCGGGACCCGAAAGATGGTGAACTATGCTTAGCGAGGCGAAGCCAGGCGAAACTCTGGTGGAGGCCTGCAGCGATACTGACGTGCAAATCGTTCGTCTGACTTGGGTATAGGGGTGAAAGACTAATCGAACCATCTAGCAGCTGGTTTCCTCTAAAGTTTCCCTCAGTATAGCTGGAGCCGGGGTGCGAGTTCTATCAGGTAAGGCGAATGATTAGAGGCATCTGGGGCACAACGCCCTCAACCTATTCTTAAACTTTAAATAGGTAGGACGGTGCAGCTGCTCTGATAAGCCGCGCCAGCTAATCGAGGGCCCCAAGTGGAACATTTTTGGTACGCAGAATTGGCGATGCAGGATGAATCGGTAGTCAGGTTATGGCGCTCAATTGTGCGCTAGCCTAGAACTCACAAAGGGTGTTGGTCGATTAAGACAGCAGGACGGTGGTCATGGAAGTCAAAATCCACTAAGGAGTGTGTAACAACTCACCTACTGAATCAACTAGCTTTGAAAATGGATGGCACTGAAGCACGCAACCTATACCCGACCGTCGAGGTAAGTGTCAGGCCCTGATGAGTAGGAGGGCACAACGGTTGTTGTAAAACCTTAGGCGCAAGTGACCATTGGTGCGGATCTTGGTGGTAGTAGCAAATATTAAAATGAGAACTTTGAAGGCAGTAACGGCACTAGCACATGGTTTTGTTGATCCTAAGAGTCGAGGGAAGCCTGACAGAGAGCGCATCCAACATAAGCATTGAAAGGAAATTGGGTTAAAATTCCTGAACCGGGATGTGACGGCTGATGGTAATGTTAGGGAGTCCGGAGACATCAGTGAGGGCCTCGATAAGAGTTATCTTTTCTATTTAACAATCCGCCCACTCTGGAAACGGCTCAGCTAGAGGTAAGGTCCAACGACTGGAAGAGCATCGCACGTCGGGTGATGTCCATGGGCCCTAGACGGCCCTTGAAATTCTAAATGGGCTATATGCCTCCCACGCCCGGTCATACTCATAACCGCGTCAGGTCTCCAAGGTGAACAGCCTCTGGCCAATGGAACAATGTAAGCTAGGGAAGTCAGCAAAATGGATCCGTAACTTTAGGAAAAGGATTAGCTCTGAGGCTGGGCACAAGGGTCCCAATCTTAAACCCGTCAGTTGCCGATAGACTGCTCAAGCTTCTCCCGTGGTGAGAACGGGTCACCACGTGTCGGCTGGGGGATAGACTGGGAACAACTCCTCGTGGGGCCTTCCCTGAGTGTCGAACAATTGACTCAAAACTGGTACGGACAAGGGAAATCTAATTGATTAATTAAAACAAAGCATTATAATGGTCCTGCAGATGCTCGTGTAATGTGATTTTTGCTCAGTGCTCTGAATGCAAAGTGAAGAAATTCAACTAAGTGCAAGTAAACGACGAGAGTAACTATGACTCTCTTTAGGTAGCCAAATGCCTCGTCATCTAATTAGTGACACACATGAATGGATTAACGAGATTCCCACTATCTCTGTCTACTATCCAGCGAAACCACAACCAAGGGAATAGGCTTGGCAGAATTAACAGGGAAAGAAGACCCTATTAAGCTTGACTCTAGTTCGACTTTGTGAAATGACTTGAGATGTGTAGGATAAGTGGGAGCTGAAAATGGCAAAAATAAAGTACCATTACTTTTAACGTTATTTTACTTATTCGATGAGTTAGAGATGGGGCACTGCCCCTCTTTTTGGACTGAAGGCCTGTCTCAGTGAGCCAATACAGGCAGAAGACATTGTCAAGTGGGGAGTTTGGCTTGGGTGGCACATCTGTTAAAAGATAACGTGTGCATCCTAAGATGAGCTCAACTAAAACAGAAATCTCATATAGAACAGAAGGGCAAAAGCTCATTTGATTCTAATTTCTAGTACAAATACGAACCGTGAAAGCGTGGCCTAAAGATCCTTAAGACCTTCAGAATTTAAAGTTAGACAAGTTAGAAAAGTTACCATAGGGATAACTAGCTTATGGCAGCCAAACATTCATAGTGACATTACTTGTTGATCCTTCAATGTCAACTCTTCCTGTCATTGTGAAGCAGAATTCACCAAGTGTTGGATTGTTCACCCACCAATAGGAAATGTGAGTTGCGTTTAAATCATCATGAGACAGGTTAGTTTTACCCCACTAGTGACAGTGTCACAATAGTAATTCAACCTAGTACGAGAGGAACCGTTGATTCGCACAATTGGTCATCGTGTTTGGTTGAGAAGTCAGTGGTGCGAAGCTACCATGCACTAGATTATGACTGAATGCCTTTAAGTCAAAATCCAGGCTAGAAGTGACACGTGCACCTACCGACCAGCAGTACGTGCCATTCAGCCCCCAAAGGCACGAGTCGTAAGTGAAACTCGTGCGACGAAAGAGCCATGAGGCTGCCTTAAAGAACAATTTCTATCGAGCAACGAGTAAAATCCTTTGTAGATGACTTAAATACATGATGGGGTATTATAAGTGGCAGAGTGGCCTTGCTGCCACGATCCACTGAGATTCAGCCCTTAATCCCTTCGATTCATCCCTCCCCTTAACATTTATCTTTCTACTCCCGAACTACCCATGAGGTTCGAGAATTAAAAGATCCCAAAAAGATTCTAAGGTTTTTTCCTTGTACGCTTTCATGAGACGGTTCCCGTTTTGAAAGTTCCTATCATAACTCTTAAGGTTTCTTCCTTATAGCCTATCATGAGCAATGCCAAGCCTTGGGCCTCGTCTAACATAATACGAAAGGGCATGCCAAGCCTTGGGCTGATCTAGAGTAATGCCAAAGGCCAAGCCAAGGGGCATGCCAAGCAATGCCAAGGAGCATGCCATGCCTTGGGCTCATCAAGACCAATGCCAAAAGGCATGCCAAGCCAAGCTAAGGCCTATATCAAGCCTTTGGATAAGGCCAAGGGGCATGCCACACCTTGGGCTTATCAAAAGCAATGCCAAAGGGCATGCCAAGCCACCCCAAGGTCTATGCCAAGCCTTTTGGGCTAATGTTGAGGGGAATGCCAAGCCACTAGGTGATGCCAAGCAATGTTAAGTGGCTTGCCTGTTTGAGAATTAAAAAGTCCCAAAAAAATTCTAAGGTTTTGACCTTGTATGCTTCCATGAGGCGGTTCCAGTTTTGAAAGATCCCAGCATAACTCTTAAGGTTCCTGCCATATAGCTTGTCATGAGTAATCCCAAGCCTTGGGGCTCATCGAGCATAATAAAAAAGGGCATGTCATGCCTTAGGTGTGTCTAGAGTAATGCCAAAGGCCATGCTAAGGAGAATGCTAAGGAGCATACCACGTCTTGGGCTCGTCAAGAGCGACACCACAAAGCATACCAAGCTCAAAGCTAATTTCAAAGAGCGTGCTCAGCCATGCCAAGGTCAATGCCAAGCCAAATATGAGCCAAGGGGCATGCGAAGCAATGCAAAGGGGTATACTATGCCATGGGCTCATCAAGAGCAACACCGTAAGGGATGCCAAGCAAAGCCAAGGTCTATGCCAAGGAGCATGCCATGCCTTGGGCTGGTAAAGAGCAATGCCAAGGTTAATGGCTAGCTTTTGGGCAATGCAAAGGAGCATAAGCCAAGCAATGCCAATGGGCATGCCACTCCTTGGGCTGGTCAAGAGCAATGCCAAAGCGGATGCCAAGCCACTAAGCTATGCTAAGGGGCATGCTAAGTAATGCCAAAGGGCATGCCACACCTTAGGCTAGTCAAGAGTAATGTTAAAGAGGATGCCAAGCCACAAGGCTATGCCAAGGGGCATGCCCAGCAATGACAAAGAGCATGCCATGCCTCAGGCAGGATAACAACAATACCAAAGGGATGCCAAGCCACTAAGCTATGCCAAGGGGCGTGTCACACATTGGGCTTGTCAAGGGCAATGCCAGAAAGGCTACCAAGCAACTAGGCTATGCCCGGGGGCATGCTAAGCAAAGCCAAAGGGCATGCCACACCTTGGGCAGGACGAGAGCAATGCCAAAGCTAAGCCATTGGGCTATGCTAAGGGGCATGCCAAGCAATGCCAAGGGGCAAGCCACACCTTGGTTAAGAGCAATGCCAAAGGGCATGCCAAGCCATTGGGCTATGCCAAAGGGCATGCCACACCATGGGCCAGTCAAGAGTAATGTCAAAGGGGATGCCAAGCCATTAGCTTATGCCAAAGGGCATGTAGCACAACGCCAAGGTGCATACCACGCCTTGGTTGGTACAAGAGCAATGCCAGAGGGCATGCCAAGCCACTCGGCTACACCAAGGGGCATGATACGCCTTAGGCTGGTCACGAGCAATGCCAGAGGGGATACCAAGCCAATTGGCTACACCAATGGAGCAAGCCAAGCAATGTGAAAGCCAAGCCATTGGGCTATGCCAAAGGCCTTATCGAGCAATGCCAAAGGCCATGCCACGCCACGCCTTGGGCTATGCCAACGGGCATGCCATATCTTGGTTAAGAGCAATGCCAAAGGGTATGCCAAGTGAACTCCACGCCTTGGGCTGTTCAAGAGTAATGTCGAAAGGGATGCCAAGCCACTAGGCCACACTAAGAGGCATGCCAAGTAATGCCAAGGGGCATGCTACACCTTGAGCTAGTCAAGAGTAATGCCAAATGGATACCAAGCCATCGGGTTATGCCAAGGGGCATGCCATGCCCTGGGCGGGATAAGAGCAATGCCAAAGGGCATGCCAAGCCATTGGGCTATGCCAAGGGTAGGCCAAACAACACCGAAGGGCATGCAATGCCTTGGGCAGGTCAAGAGCAATACAAAATGGCTTGCCAAGCCATTGAGCTATGCCAAGGGGCATACCAAGAATCGACAAGGGGCATACCATGCCTTGGGACAATCAAGAGTAATGCTAAAGAGGATGCCAAGCCACTAGGCTACGTCAAAAGGCATACCCAGCAATGTCAAGGTGCGTACCACGCCTTGAGCAGGACAAGAGCGATGCGAAAGGGCATGCCAAGCCATTGGGCTATGCCAAGGGGCATGCCATGCCTTGGGCTGGTCAAGAGTAATGCCAAAGGGGATGCTAAGTAACTAGGCTACGCTCAGGGGCATGCCAAGTAACGCCAAGGTGCATACCATGCCTTAGGTGGGACAAGAGCAACGTTAAATGGCATGTCAAGCCATTAGGCTGTGCCATGCCTTGGGCTGGTCAATAGCAATGCCAAAGGGGTGGCCAAGGCTTTGGGCTATGCGAAGTAATGACTTGCCTTGCCTTGGGCACGTCAAGAGTAAAGCCAAAGGACAAGCCATGCCATGGCAAGGTCTCTACAAGCCATTGGGCTAGGGCAAGGGGCATGCCAAGCAACACTAAGGGCCATGCCACGCCTTGGGCCCATCAAACGCAATGCCAATGGGCATGCCAAGTGACCGGCCCTAAAAAGTGTAATGGGTCGTACCTCTCAAGTACAAAAGAATAGTCACAGTTTTAACTCGATGAGTCCGAGGTTGAATTCACAGGGAGCCTATGTTCAGAAGAAGATGGGGGTCCAATTTCCCAATCATTTGAATCTTCAGCCACCATTTCAAAGAAATCCATGGCGTCCTCTGCAATCTTGTCAAATAAGGTACCATCGCATATGGTTGACACAAGTTGTTTAAGACTGGGAGTCAAAGACTCATGGAAGATACTCACAAGTCTCCATGACTCAAAACCATGGTAAGGACAAGCCATTAAAAGGTCTTTAAATCTTTCTCAAGCACGACAGAAATTCTCATTAGGTTTACAAGAAAGGGTAGTTATATGTCTCCTAAAATGCTGAGTCTTTTGGGTTAGGAAGTATTTTCTCAAAAACTCGATTTGCATCTCATGCCAAGTTCCAATGGAATGAGGATGAAGGGAATTGAGCCAAAATTTGGCCTTGTCCTTAAGTGAAAATGGAAAGAGTTGGAGGTACACTACATCCTCATTGGCATTTTGGTCCATGCATTTATTACTCACTTTCTCAAACTCTCTCAGATGGTCGTATGGATTCACAGAATCTAGACCATAGAATGTAGGAAGAAGTTGGATGATCCCAGGCCAAAGAGTGAAATTTCCCCTATTCAAAGGTAAAATAATGCACAAAGGTGTGGCTTGCCTAGTTGGGTTCAGATGGTTTCTCATTGGAATAGGACCAGGATTAAATCCATTGTCCCCGTGAATACTCACATCATCCTCTACTCTAGCCATTGAATTAAAAGATGACAAATTATCTAATGAAATGTTTGTGTAAGAGTTTGAGTGTGAAAGTTGGTAGGATGGGTCTTCTAGTTCTATATTTTCCACTAAGACTCTACCCAACCTTAAAAGCATACAGTTCTAGATATCCCCAAAGTCTTTTTTTTTTTTTTTTTAAGATCTAAATTTTTGTTAAATGAAATAAAAAAAATCCAAACTTACCTAAAACTAAATTTGGCTCCCCAGCAACGGCGCCAAAAACTTGATCGGTCCTAAAAAGTGTAATAGATCGTACCTCTCAAGTGCAAGAGGGTAGTTACAGTTTTAACTCGATGAGTCCGAGGTCAAATAGGGAGCCTATGTTATTCAGTTTCTAGGTTAGAAGAGGAATTTTAAAAACTACGGTAACTAAGTTTGATGTTCGATTGTGACTAAATCCTAAGGTTTTATAGAATCAAAGTTTGATTAAACTTAAGTTCAAATTAAATTCTAAATTCAAGGTGATTTGAAAATTGCGATGGCTAAATTGGAGAATAAAGAAATTGATAATAAAAGGAGATCTTGATTCAATTCACAAGTCCAAGTAGTCCATTATTTTACTCTAAGATGTTTAAATCCAATTCTGAAATAGAGTTTGATTAAAAAGTTTTAAAGAATATTAAAATCAAAGATCAATTCCAGTGATTTCAAGCGAATATGGTTAGGGATCTTAGTTTTTGAAGGTCTTTTAAACTAACCAAATAGAAGTTGAAATTGAATTCGAAGTCTAACTTGTTTCGAAAATATAAAGAACCTTTGAACCAAAAATCAGTGTCAGTGATTTCAAACGAATGTGATTAAAGATTTTTGTTTTCGACTGCTTTCAAAATAAGTTAAAATAGATTTAAAATCAGTAGATCCCCACGCATGAGTATATGAAACCCATACAAAAGGTCTACGTATATCTCAGAGTATTTTCATGAACTACTCTTCATTGATTTATTGAATCAAGAACTAGGCTTTCTACGCTAACATGATTTCAACCAATACAAAAGAAATAAACGAACACATAAACATCCGATCTAGCATAGAAAAAACAATAAATCATATATTAAACTAATTAAATGAAAGTAAACTTACACGGAACGTAAATATGAAACTATGTAATGGAAGAATACTCCAACAAAGAACACAATCAAATCATAAATCATCTTAACATGTTTAAGAAAAATCTCAAAATACTATGCTAATATGAATAAGAAAGAGTATCAAATATCCCCTTGCTCAGCCGTTCCATCTCTATTTATAGAGGTCTAGCCAAAACCCTAAAAATGAAGTGCACACACGCACCTAAAGTCTTCCTAGGGTCCGGACCATAGGAAAAGGGTCCGGACGACAGTATGTAATTTTCTTCATGTTCATCCACTGGGGTCCCGACCATTTAAGATGGGGTCCCGACCGTAGAACCTTTGCTGCTCTATTTTCTTTTCTGCTTCGCTCGAAGCTTGAACCCAAATATTTCTTCATCTTCTAAGTCCTCTTTAGCGCCATTAACTTCGCCTTTTTCATCCATTTCCCTATAAAGAAGTTAATACAATTTGCAAGCCATAAACTAGAGCTAAAACTTAAAGTTTAGCTATTTATTAAAGTATGTCTAAGTATAGAGTTTATAATTACACTCTTCAAGTGTAATCACCAAGCAATGCCAATATCTATGCCAAGCCTTCGGGCAATACCGAGGGGTATGCCAAGTAATGCCAATGGGCATACCACGCCTTAGGTTGGTCAAAAGTAATGCCAAAGGGGATGCCAAGCCATTGGGCTTTGCAAATGGGATACCAAGCCATTGGGCTATGCCAAAGGGCGTCGTTACACTTGAATGCTCCATTACGACCCTTCAGGAGTGGGTAGTGTCCGTAGTTGACAACTTGGAAATGGCTCAAAAAAATATAAGGGGTGGTGCCCCTCAGCAATGCTGGTACACAACATGTCGCGCCTCCCCAGTACTCGTCATCGACGAGTAGCCCTATAGGTGTGGATGCCCTCAATGATGGGCAACACCGTGGGTGGCCCCCGGCCTTGGTCCACAAAAAAGGAAACGTGAAGAAGGGCGTGGCTGGGGAAAGGCCAAGACCTGGCCACTTTGACGGCTTCGAGCCATGCAACGAGGCACAGACACGTCATTGTTACACTCGATTGCCCCATTATGACTCCTCAAGGGCGGGTAGTGTCCACTACCGGTAACTTAAAAATAGCTCAGAAAGCATATATAGGGCGTGGTGCTCCTCAGCAATGCTGAGACACACCATGTTGCCCCCAGCACTCGGTGGTGGGTAACACTATGGGTGGCCTCGGGCCATGGCCTACGAAAAAGGGAACATGAAGAAGGGCGTGGCTGGGGAAAGGTCGAAACCTAGCCCCTTCGGTGGCTTTGAGCCACACCACGAGGCACAAACACGCCATCGTTTTGCTCCAATGCCGCATCATGACTCCTCAGGGGTAGGCAACGTCTACTGCTGGCACCTTGAAAACAGCTCTGAAAGCATATATAGGGGGTTTTGATCCTTAGCAATGCTGGGACACGCCATGCTGCACCCCCCGGCACTCATCATCAATGAGTGGCCCAGTACGCATGGAAGCCCTCAGTGATAGGGAACACTGTGGATGGCCCCCACCATGGCCCACGAAAAAGAGAACATGAAGAAGGGTGTGACCGGGAAAAAGCAGAGACCTAGCTCTATGGGTGGCTTTAAGCCACACCATGAGGCATAAACACACCATCATTATGCTCGAATGCCCCCATTATAATTCCTCGGGTATAGGTAGTGTTTACTGCTAGCACCTTAAAAAAATGGCTCCGAAAGCATATATATGGGGGTGGTGATTTGCAACAATCCTGGGACATGCCATGCCGCACCCCTAAGCACTCATCATCGACGAGTGGCCCCAAAGGCATGGAAGCCCTCGGTGATGGGTAACACCATAGGTGCCCCACAGCCATGGCCTACGAAAAAAAGGAACGTGAAGAAAGGCATGGCTGGGGAAAGGTCGAGATCTAGCCCCGTGGGTGGTCTTAAGCCATGCCACAGGGCACAAACACGCCATCATTATGCTCGAATATCCCATTGCTAGCACCTTGAAAACGGCTCCGAAAGCATATATAGTGGGTGGTGATCCTCAATAATATTGGGACACACCATGCCGTACCCCCTGGCACTCGTCATCGATGAGTGGCCCCGTTGGCATGGAAGCCCTCAGTGATGGGGAACACCTTAGGTGGCCCCGGCCATGGCCCACGAAAGAGGGAATGCAAACAAGGGCATGGTCGGGAAAGGTCAAGATCTAGCCCCACGGGTAGCTTTTTGTGACATCGTGAGGCAAAAACGTGCCACCGTTACGCTCGGATGCCCCACTATGGATCCTTAAGGGCATCTAATGTCCATTTCTACTACTCTTCAAAACAGCTCTACAAGCGTGTATGAGGGGGTAATGATCCTCAACTTTTGTTAGGACACCATGCGTGCCCTCCGGCACCCGTCATCGATGAGTGTCCCCGTAAGTATGCAAGCCCTCGGCGATGGGAAACACTTTGGGCACCTATTTGGGCAATAGAGTGGCTATTATGGTAAAGCTAGAATACATTGCCGGGGAACAAAGCTACCATCGTGAGAAAGCAAAAACATGTTACCAAGGGTAATGAAGAGGACCGTTGCGAGAAAGCTAGAACACGTTGCCAGCTTCAACAGGGTGACCGACGCTGATGAGGGTAACAAAGTGACCATTGTGAGAAGCTAGAACACGTTGTTGTAGGCAACAAAGTGAAGTTATGAGAAAGTTGGAACACGTTGCCACTGGCAACCAGATGACTGACGTTGTCGAGGGCAACAAAGTGATCGTCGTAAGAAAGCTAGAACATATTATCATGGGCAACAAGATGATAATCGTGGCCTGCTAGAATACATCATTGGGGGGACCTCAGCAACGATAGAATCTGCTCGTTGGGGCACCGTTTCCACGGGACTCAAACACAATGATGTGTTGCTTAGGCATTGGCCAATAGAATAACCCGTTAGAATCTACATCACGCCAAATGGTGTTGGGTTTGCTCTACCTTGATGTCTTTTCATGCTTCAAAAGCTACCTCATAGCTCGTTAAGGTGTGTTTTGGGTCGGGGGAGGGCTGATGCACAATGTACGTCATGGCGTGTGAGTGGTAATGGGATTGTACACGTTGGTTGGCTCCCTGCTTGTGCAACAAACGCCCCTCGTCCATCCCTCTTCAGTCCCACTTGAAGATCTACATCACACCTTAAGGTATTGGTGATCCTATGTTGCATTGCCTCATGTGACTGTAATTGGCCCTCATTAATCCCTTGCTTTTCGATTCTCACCACATCGTGGTGCTAGGTTTACGTGGAAGTATCGTCCGTGCCCTTCGCGAATGCTTCATGCCTCATCGTGTAGTACTCGTGACCCCATGGACTGCTACTCGTGCCTCGGATGTAGAACTTTTAAAAGGTGCACGGTTTCTTACCATTGCCTACCTATAAAGCATTCATCCCTCGGTGTGTACGGTGGTCATACTCATCTTGGTCCGTCGAAACTAGTTTGGATAGACTCATGCTACCTAGTTGATCCTGCTAGTAGTCATTTGCTTGTCTCAAAGTTTAAGCCATGCATGTGTAAGTATGAACCAATTCAGACTGTGAAACTACGAATGGCTCATTAAATCAGTTATAGTTTTTTTGACGGTATCTATTACTCAGATAACCATAGTAATTCTAGAGCCAATACGTGCAACAAATCCTGACTTCTGAAAGGGATGCGTTTATTAGATAAAAGGTTAATACGTGCTTGTCCCATTGCTCTAATGATTCATGATAACTCGATGGATGGCATGGCCTTCGTGCCGACGACCCATCATTCAAACTTCTGCCTTATCAACTTTCAATGGTAGGATGGTGGCCTACTATGGTGGTGATGAGTGACAAAGACTTAGGGTTCGATTCTGGAAATGGAGCTTGAGAAACGAGTACCATATCCAAGGAAGGCATCACGCATGCAAATTACTCAATCCTGACATGGGCAGGTAGTGACGATAAATAAAATACTGAGCTCATTGAGTATGGTAATTGTAATGAGTACAAATGTAAATCCCTTAATAAAGATCCACTAGAGGACAAGTCTGGTGCCAGCAGCCACGGCTCCAATAGCGTTTATTTAAGTTGTTGTAGTTAAAAAGCTCGTAATTGGATTTTTGAATGGGTTGATCAGTCTGCCCTTGGGTGTGCACCGATCGTCTCATCTCTTCTACCAGTGATGCGCTCCTAGCCTTAATTTGCCAGGTCATGCCTCCGGTGTTGTTATTTTGAAGAAATTAAGTGCTCAAAGCAAACCTACGCTCAAGATACATTAGCATAGGATAACATCATAGGATTTCGATCCTATTACGTTGGCCTTCAGGATCAGAGTAATGATTAACAGGGACAGTCAGGGCATTCATATTTCATAGTCAGAGGTGAAATTCTTGAATTTATGAAAGATGGATAGCTACGAAAGCATTTTCCAATGATGTTTTCACTAATTCAGAACAAAAACTTGGGGGCTCGAAGACGATCAGATACCATCTTAGTCTCAACCATAAACGATGCCGACCAAGGGTCAACAGATGTTTCTTTTAGGACTCCTCTAGCACCTTGTGAGAAATCAATGTTTTTGGGTTCCGGGGGGAGTATGGTCACAAGGCTAAAACTGAAAGGAATTGATGGAAGGGCACCACCAAGAGTGGAGCCTGCGGCCTAATTTGACTCAACACGGGGAAACTTACCAAGTCCAAACATAGTAAGGATTGACAGACTAAGATAGGAAGGATTGATAGGCTGAGAGCTCTTTCTTTATTTTTTTATTTTTTTATCAATAAATAAAGTATTCATTGATCAAAAGTATGTATATGACTCAGGGCATACCTGTGAGCTTTAAAGAAAAGGCAACATTAAAGCTGTTACAAATGTAGAAAAATACTCACTAAGGAGTAAATATTCAAAGCCAACTATTAAAATAGAAACTTAAAACCCAAAGTGATCCGGATAGAGGTAGCTTAGTACACGAAATACTTGGATTTGAATCTTTCTAATTGTAGCTATCGGTGATCTAGATTTATCTTAAAACATCTTTAAGTTTCTGGTTTCCCATATTGTGCACACTGTACAAGCAAGTCCTTTTTTCCTTAATTCCTTAAATAACCATTTGGTGGAAACTTTTAATGTGGTGAGGCTTCTTGAAAGTCCCAACCATGTCTTGACTGTGTTCCAAACTTGTTTCCCAAAAGAGCATTGAAAAAACAAATGCATAACTGATTCACCCTCTATTCAGCAAAGCGAGTAGGTTTGATCTTGGAGCTGAACCAATTTATCTTTTGTTCTTAGCTTATCTTTCATTGGCTGCCATAAAACAAATGCATGTTTGGGCATAATACAGCTATTCCAGACCACTTTAGGCCACTTTAGTGACTGACCTTTAAATCTAAAGTAGTCATACACTAATCCCGAATTTAGTTTTGATTGAAACACCCATTGTTCCAGCTTCTCCTGCACTACAAAAGCCGAACCTTCTAGATTTAGCAGTTCATTTTTGATGTTCAAAATCTGTTTCAACAATGAAGAATCTTGTCTCTTGGCTTGACAATCCCAGAACACAGCTCGTTTTAGATAGACTTGATGAATCCATTTGACCAACAGCATGTCTTTCTTGGAATATATATTGCAAACAGTTTTTTTAAGTAATCTCTTATTCCAAGTTTTACAACATTTGATTCCCAAGCCTCCCTCAATCTATGGAAGGCATAATATTCTCCAATTAACCAAACTCCTCTCGTACAAATAACTCTTTCCTCCCCAAGGAAAATTCTTGCATAGGTACTTTGTGTCGAACTCCTTCAGGGATTGGGAGTATAGACATCTAGAAGCATTCAACACCTTGTAATACTAACTTCACCAATTCTGCTCTTCCAGCAAAAGAAAGAGTAGTCCATACCCAAGAATTAATGTGAACTGAAATTCTATTCACAAAAAGGTTGTATTGAGCAATTGTCAACCTTGTAGCCACTATTGGAATATCCAAATACTTGAAAGGAAATTTCCATAGCTTATGGCCAGTTATTTGTTTGATCTCATCTATTTCCCTCCTTCCAACACCTACAACAAACAATTTTAATTTTTCCAAATTAACTTGTAGCCCTGAGCATCTTCCAAAATCATGAAAATTACCTACAAGAATGGAAACAAACAGCATGTCTCCCCTAGCAAAAAGCATCAAATCATCTGCAAATGCCAAATGAGTAATGTTCAAATCCCCACATTTTGGATGAAAGTTGAAATTTGAATTACTTTTCAACCTCGCCAATCTTCTTGACAAATATTTTAAGCAAAGCATAAAAATTGATGGATAAAGAGGGTCTCCCTGTCAAATCCCACACTGCCCTTTGAAAAAACCATGCAAAGATCCATTGAAAGATAATGAATATGAAGTGATTGTAATGCACTGCATAATCCAACCAAAAAAAATATTAGGAAACTTCATGGCTAAATAACAAAATCCCATTTAATAGTATCATAAGCTTTTTTTTTTTTTTTTCTCAAATCCACTTTCAAAATACACCTAGAAGAAATTCTCTTCCATGTATAGTGCCTCATTAGCTCCTGGACTAAGTATATATTCTTCACGATACTCCTACCTTGAATAAAGGCCAACTGAGCATGATCAATCAGCTCTTGTAAAATTAGAGAAATTCTAGAGGCAATGATCTTGGGTATTACCTTATAAGTGACATTGCAACATGCTATGGGTCTGAAGTCCCCTACTTTAGAACTTTTATTTGACTTAGGAATCAATGTAATTAGTGAATGGTTGATTTGCTTAAGTTGTTGTCCAAAGGAGAAAAATTCACTGATAGCTTCACAAAAATCTTCACCCACAATGCTCCAAGCTCTCTTAAAGAAGCATGATGTGTAGCCATCCGACCCCAGTGCTTTTTCCTCACCAATGCTAAAAAAGTCTTCCTTAATTTCCTCATTTGTCACTGCTTGTAATAACCCGATAGCATGTTCTTCTAAGACCACTTTCCCATCCCTAATGGCCTCTCTATCCAGCATAGAACATCTTGCATTACGGCCTAATAACTCCTTGTAAAAGTTGACAAAGATAGAACTAACTTGCTGATATGAGGTGGTTAGAGTTCCATCTTCTTGAGTAATTACTACAATCTGATTTTATCTTTGCTGCTCTTGATTAGATCATGGAAGAATTTTGTACCTCGGTCACTATTTTTCAGAAATTCTGACTTAGCCAATTGAGAATAGTAACTTCCATCCGCTTTAGCAAATCTCACAGCCTTCTTTTTCAACTCCACTAGCTGCACTTTCTTCTCACTATCTGCTAAATTATCATGAAGTGTTTGCTGCATTTTGAGTAGTCCCCCTTCGGCAACCTTTACCTCAAAGCAATGTGTGAAAAGTGCTTCTTGTTGAGTGCTTTGAGCGAACCCTTTAATGCTTGCAATGTTTTACATAATCTGACCATCTTACTTCCCTTAATATACATATTCCAAGTTTGTTCCACAATACACAGAAAATCCTCATGTTGTGTCCACATGTTGAAAAACTTGAAAGGTCTTG
Organism: Sideroxylon spinosum; assembly: GCA_003260245.2. Taxonomy (NCBI): domain Eukaryota; kingdom Viridiplantae; phylum Streptophyta; class Magnoliopsida; order Ericales; family Sapotaceae; genus Sideroxylon; species Sideroxylon spinosum. The sequence goes on along the minus strand of QLOD02136768.1, from coordinate 3,252 downwards.
ATTCTTGGTGAAATTCCTCAAACAAAGAAACTACACATGGAGCATGGTTCAAATGTAAACCTGGTAAACCAAAATTAGCAAAAGCTTTATATTCCTCCTGTACCCATCTAGTATTAATCAAAACCCTATCAAGTTTGCTCCATATAGTTTGGTTTGTCCATGTAAGGAAGGATCTAGTATATTTAAGATTAGAGAGCCCATTTGAATTGCAACATTGAAGAAAGTCTTTGATCTCATAAGTTATAACTGGCCTACCATTTCTTCTTTCATCCATATTCAACACATTATTGAAATCCCCCAACAAAATCCTAGGGAGATTCATAGAAGAATTCACCCTGTTCAAGTTATCCCAAAGCTACCTTCTATTAACAACAATATTATGTGCATGACTAAAACTAATGCAAAAATTTTTAGCGATAGATAGACATGTAGTAACACAGTGCAATAGCTACTCTGAGCTATCAAATACATCAATTGAAACCTTGAAAGGATTCCAAAAGATCAAAATTCTACCAACTAGATGTTGATAAAAATTATCTGTACTTTTTCATTTCCTGAACATTTTCTTGACTATATCTTGTGCCTTAGCTTGCTTCAGCTGCATGTTAAGGATGCCCATAACATCTGCCTTATTCCTTCTCAGTGTTCCAAAACACCCTTATGTTTAAGAGTGTTATTGAAACCCATGATATTCTAGTTGGAAATAATCATGACGAGCAGATTTTGGGGTTGTCATCCCCCATTTCTACAAAAAATTCAGATCATTGCAACCCTTTCTTTTTGCTTTTACGTTTCATCTTATGCTTTATTAGTACATTAGTCTCAGCGTAATCAGAAAGCTAGAACACGTTGCCAAGGGCAACGAAGGGGACCGTCATGAGAAAGCTAGAACACGTTGCCATAAGCAACAAAGTGATCAACGTTGCCGATGGCAACAAAGTGATCATCGTGAGAAAGCTAGAACACGTTGCCATGGACAATAAAGTGACTATCGTGAGAAAACTAGAACATGTTATCGTGGGCAACAAAATGACCATCATGAGAAAGCTAGAACATGTTACCGCGGGCAACAAGGTGAAAATCGTGACCCACTAGAACACATTACCGGGGGACCTCGACATCGATAGAATCCGTTCGTTGGTGGACCGTTGCCACTGGACTCAGCCACAATGCTACGTCGCTTGGCATCGACCAAGGAATGACCCACCAAAATCTACATCGCGCCAAGCGGTGCTGGCTTCGCTCTCCCTTGATGTATTTTTGCATCTTAGGAGCTACTCTCATAGCTCATAGAGATGCGTTTTGGATCGGAGGAGAGCCGATGCATAGTTTACGTCACGGCGTGTGAGTGGTAATGGGATTGTACGGGATGGTTGGCTCCCTACTTGTGTAGTAAACTCCCTTCATCCATCCTTCTTCAGTTCTACTTAAAGAGCTAGTCACGCCTTGAGCATGTTGGTAATCCTACATTGATTGCCTCATTTGATAGTAAATGGCCCTCATTAAGCCCCTGATTTTTAATTCTCGTGCTAGGTTAATGTGGAAGTACTGCCCGTGCTCTCCGCGAATGCTTCGTACCTCGTTGTGCAGCACTCGTGGCCCCATGGGCTGCTACTCGTGCTCTTAGATGCAAAACTTTAGAAGGGTGCACTGTTTCTTGCCATTGCCTACCCAAAAAGCGTTCATCCCTCGGTGCGTACGATGGTCATGCCCATCTTGCTCTGTCTAAACTAGTTTGTACAGGCTTATGCGGTGCCGGCATCGTGAATGAATGCTACCTGGTTGATCCTGCCAGTAGTCATAAGCTTATCTCAAAGATTAACCTATACATGTGTAAGTATAAACTAATTCAGATTATGAAACTACGAATGGCTCATTAAATCAGTTATAATTTGTTTGATGGTATCTACTACTCGGATAATCGTAGTAATTCTAGAGCAATTACGTGCAACAAATCTTGACTTTTGGAAGGGATGCATTTATTAGACAAAAGGTCAACGCAAGCTTGTCCTGTTGCTTTGATGATTCATGATAACTCGACGGATCGCATGGCCTTCATGCTGGCCACACATTATTCAAATTTCTACCTTATGAACTTTCGATGGTAGGATAGTGGCCTACTATGGTGGTGATGGGTAATGAAGAATTAGGGTTTGATTCCGGAGAGGGAGCCAGAGAAATGGCTACCATATCCAAGGAAGACAGTAGGTGCGCAAATTACCCAATCCTGGTATGGGGAGGTAGTGACAATAAATAACAACGCCAGACTCAATGGAATGAGTACAATCTAAATCCCTTAAAGATGATCCCTTGGAAGGCAAGTCTGGTGTTAACAGCCAAGGTAATTCTAGCTCCAATAGCTATGGGTTGACCGATTTGCCCTTGGGTGTGCACCGATCGTCTCGTCCTATTACGTTGGCCTTCGGGATCGGAGTAATGATTAACAAAGATAGTCAGGGGCATTCATATTTCACAGTTAGGTGAAATTCTTGGATTTATGAAGGGGGAACAACTGGGGAAGCATTTGCTAAGGATGTTTTCATTAATCAAGAACGAAAGTTAGAGGCTCAAAGACGATCAGATACCGTCCTAGTCTCAACCATAAGCGATGCTGACTAGGGATCAGTGAATGTTTCTTTTAAGACTCCGCTGACACCTTCTGAGAAATCAAAGTTTTTGGGTTCCGAGGGGAGTGTGGTTGTGAGGCTGAAACTTAAAGGAATTGACGAAAAGGCCTCACCAGGAGTGGAGCCTGTGGCTTAATTTGACTCAACACAGAGAAACTAACCAGGTCCAGACATGGTAAGGATTGATAGACTGAGAGCTCTTTCTTGATTCTATAGGTGGTAGTGCATGGCCGTTCTTAGTTCGTGGAGCAATTTTTCTGGTTAATTCCGTTAATGAACGAGACCTCAGCCTACTAACTAGCTATGTAGAGGTGACTCCCCATAGCTAGCTTCTTAAAGGGACTATGGCCTTTCAGGCCACGAAAGTAAATAACAAGTCTATAATGCCCTTAGATGATCTGGGCCGCACACACACTACACTGATGTATTCAACGAGTTTATAGCCTTGACCAACAGAGTGAGGTAATCTTTGAAATTTCATCGTGATGGGGATAGATTATTGCAATTGTTGGTCTTTAACGAGAATTCCTAGTAAGCGCGAGTCATCGGCTCGCGTTGACTACGTTCCTATGAAAAGATTTCTTCAATTAGTGACAATATCAAGTATATTCTTTATTTTATTCAT
>QLOD02136725.1:0-20510 GCA_003260245.2 Sideroxylon spinosum | reverse complement strand
TAAATTTGGATGCTAAATAGGATTGATTTAATGAGAATCAATCTACCAGCATATGATAAGTTTTTAGATGTCCAACCTTTAACCCTTTTGGTGATCTTCTCAATAAGTTCTTTGCAATCATCAAACTTAAGTTTCGTGGAGATGAGGGGAACACCCAAGTACTTGATAGGAAGTTCAATTAATTGACTCAAGGTGGATTCATCTCCCCCATACTGGTCAATGTGAAGTTGGATCTCATTAAGATCTTGCCTCATCTTAACTAGATCTTCATGGGCTTCCTTGTTTTTCCTGGAGCTCAAATTCTTTAGAGCAACTTTTACTGACTTAAGTTTCTTATAAACTTTGTATATGGCATAACTTATGACCGACAGACTCCATGCTTCCTCTACCACTTGCATGAATTCCTAAAAAATAAGCCCAATGGTTGAAGAATTTAAAAGGCCTTCTTATCTGGCTACTTTGGATTCCACTGTCAATGACAATTATAAAATGATCAGATACGCCATAAGAATGGAACGCCGCAAGTGATTTATCAAGCTTGTCCAACCAGTAAGAGTTAACAATCGCTCTATCTAGTTTCCTCATTATATGATCGGAGCCTCTAGCATTGTGCCAGGTAAACAATAGCCCCACAAATCTCAAGTTTTCCAAACCAGCATCCACTATACAATCATTGCATTCATCCATATAGTTTGGCCAATCCGAGGAGCCTCCCTTTCTTTCATGTTTGAAATGAACAGCATTAAAATCCTTAAGAGCCAGCCATGGGGAAGAGGCGAATTGGCTAGAGATGGATTTTAGTTCCTACGAAAGAGATCTTCTTCCTACATTCGAGTTAGAACCATAGATAAAGGAAGCAAAGAATTGAGTTCCACATTCAAGTACTGTAATAGAGCAATGGATAACTTGTTCAGTCATATGTAGGATGTGCAAGTTCAAAATGTTTGGATTCCATAAACCCAAATCCTGCATGAGGCATGATACTCATAGTCGGTAATCAAATTCCATCATCTGATGAGTTTAGAAGCAATTCTGTCTTTATTAGTGCTGCTAACCTTAGTTTCAACCAGGCTTATATAGTCAACCTTATGAGAGCTAACCATGGTAGCAACTTTTTTTTACTTAAGAGAGTCATTCAAGCCCCTAACATTCCAACATGCGATCTTCACCATAGAAAAAAAGAAAATTGTGCATCACCGGAGAAAAATGCCCCAAAAAGGCTTCAAACGAGGTTTTTTGGCCTCGAAAGGTGTGGTGGGCCCATAACTCTTCCTAAGTCAAAAGTTACAGACATTTGAAGTTTAACCTACAAAATCTTCAATTCAACATATACAGTGCCCATTTTACTTCCCCTCTTTAATGTCCCAACGTACTATCTTCACCATAGCAACAACAAAAGCAATAAGACATCCCTGCCGATCGAGGACCATCCCTAGAGAGTGCAAAACTCTCATTATTCAACAAGAGAGGGATTCAAAGAGAGGTAGAAGGGGGGAGTGGGACTCCCAGAACCTCCTTTCTTCCTTCTAGAGTCCTTACGCAGTTGGTTCTTATGTCGTCTTTTCTCTGCTTCATCCCCTTGTTTGAGCATACCCAATCGCTTCTCCATTTCATCCATATTTTTAACCTTCTCGGCTAAGCGATTCAAGCAAGGTGTAGTTGAAGCATTAGGATCAGCCTCTACTACAAATGGATCCCCATCAATGCCTTCTTGAATCGAATTTGCAAGTTGAGAAAAAGAGTTTTTCTTGGCCTCATCTTCCTTCCCAATAACAATCTGATTTCCAGGGCTTTGAGGAGTAGAAGAGTTGTTTGAAAGAGTAATGCTAATCTGCGTATTGTTCTCCAAAAGGGTATTCAGCTCTATGCTTATCTTCCTCAAGAGCCACGATTATGTTTACAACACATTCACTGCTAGAGGAGGGTAAATCAGAAATTAGTTCACTCATTTGCTTAGAACTCCCATCATCCCCCACATTAGGAGGATCGGAGTCTACAACCACTATCTTCCCATGCTTCTTTACTTCTTGCCATGCTCCATCACGGTGGGAAGTGGCACTTGGGCTTAGGTTTCTTCTCAGCATTCAACCCCTTCTTATAGTCTTTAGTGATATGGCCAAATTCTTTGCAAACACCACACCTCTTAGGTAACCAGCTATACTCTATACTAACTTCTGCAATACTTCCATCCTCTATTTTAAGCTCCATGGACTTGGGGAACTCCCTTTCTGCATCAACCTCTATGCATATTCTAGCATAATTTAGTCTTTTGATCTCCTCTGTCCATTTATCAATGTGTAAAGGCCGGCCCACTACACTTGCAATGTAGCTAAGGCCCTCGTCAGTCCGGTATTCTAATGGAATGTTACGGAAATGGACCCAAATTGGAACAAGTTTGCACCCCTCCTTGTTTAGAACCATATTAGGTCTCCACCTCCTAAGAAAAACAGCCCTACCAGCAAATAGCCATGAACCACCCAATAAAACTTTCTTCATCCCATCCTTACTTTAAAAATGGAAAAAATAAAATCCATTATCTTTTGTGAGGATCTCAATCAACCTGTGGGGCTTCCATAGCTTCAATTCCATATTTTGAATCAAAGTAAATGGAAGCTTACCCAAAAGAAAACCCACAAGGGTGTTCTCCCACCTGGCAGCCCCTTTCTTTACTATCTCTTGAGGGATTTTTAGCCGAACGCTCCCTTCCTTAAGCTGGGGTTGAATGTAGGAGAGTTTCATTTTAGGTCTAGAACCACCCTTAACAATGCCATATTTTGAATCAAAGTAAATGGAAGCTTACCCAAAAGAAAACCCACAAGGGTGTTCTCCCACTTGGCAGCCCCTTTCTTTGCTATCTCTTGAGGGATTTTTAGCCGAACCTTCCCTTCCTTAAGCTGGGGTTAAATGTAGGAGAGTTTCATTTCAGGTCTAGAACCGCCCTTAACAACCGAGACCCGTTTCCACCATTTTCACCATTAACCTCTAAGATCACAAAATCCTATTGTTTTGATTCTACTTCATTCACATTTTGAAACTTAGAAGCAAGGTTTAGTAACCTTTAAAAAAAAAAAAAAAAAGAAGCAAGGTTTAGTTGGATTGTGCTATTATCTTCAACAAGGTTAGCCCATGATTTTTTGGAGGAAGAAGAGTTCTCACTTTCACCACCCGAATCCAAAGGAGCCGAAGGCTTGTGAAGAGGAGTCTCATCTCCTTCGAATCATTTCCAGCAGATGAAATAAAAGGAACCAGAGCCCTCTTTGAATTAGCTTATCGCTCCTCATAATGAAGAACTTCAAGCCCGTGCTTTTGAATCAGGTGTAAAGCCTCTTCAAGCTTTGTTTTCAGCTCCTTAGAACTCTCCTCTGCTCCTTCTCTAGCTTTCACACCATCAATGGCTTCACCAGCAGCTTCTGAGCTTCCATTAATGGAAGCAACTTCAATCCGAACTCCCCTTTGAGGCACAAAATCATTGTTCACATGAGGTCTTTCAAAACATCTCAAAGAACGAGCTGTAGAGGTGGTTCTTCCTATAAACCCTAGGTCATCTCTTGGAAGAACAGAAGGGACCCGTGGATAATCCTTAGAAGAGCAAGGATTTGAAAACTTGGAAAGGTTGGTTTGGCTTTTACCAAAAGTAGACATCACCTTTTAGCAGCATAACCATTTTTAGAGGAAGAAACCCCACCTCTTGCTGTATTTGAATCATTACCCGAAGAAGAAGGTTGATAAGGACCATTAATGAAGACTTCATCAGCTTTGAAGCCCTCTCCCAAAGAAGAAACTCCATCATTTGCTTTAATGGAGTCAAAAAAAGCATCTCCATTTTTACCCGAATGGGAAGGATGATCTAGATCCTTCTTTACATCCTCTATGGCTGCCATTTTAGGTAAAAAAATCAAAGAAATTTCTAAAGAATAGTGGAAACCAGCTAGGAAATCCTAACCACTCCCCAAAACCCTAATACCCCTAAAGAGAGAAAATGTTAGAGAGAGAGACTCTTATTTTTTGTCACGTGGCTTCCTATAGCAAGGTTGTTATTCTGTTTAGAAAGCTTTGAGACTCTCCAAATTTTCTTCTACACAACAACGGCAAGCTACGATGGAGAACCCCTAGCTACACTAGACCACGGTTTCGACAGTTTGATTTCTACGGTCTTCTTCGCTCACTAGCTCTAATCATAATAGAAAAACTCAAGGTAACTATTCGAGCTGACGAAATAAATACTCCTTAAGCTACTAAAAGAGTAGACCCTATCTTTAACCTATAGTTGACTCAAGTGAAAATTTGTTAAGGATAACTAGAAGACCAAGAGTGTCTTTGGATTGAGGATTTTATGAAGGAAAAGAAAATAAATGGGCAAAGAAGAAGGAAAGAGGATTAGAAAATATAAAAAATAAAGGGCTATCATCAATAAACTAGTTTTCTAATTTAATCATTTCTTATCTTTCAAATTCCATGCTTTCTTTTTCCCTTTTTTCACAATAAATCAAACAAGAGAAGTAATTTTTAATCCCTTTCCTATCCCTTTTTGGTCATTGCAATTTACGCATGATTTGGTCATTGCAATTTTCATTCAATATGTTTTTGAGTATGCAACTTATATATAAAGTTTTCTAAGATAGATTTTAGGTGTGCTCACATGAACTTTCTACTATGTAGAATGTACTCAACTCAGCTCAACTTTTTCCTTTTATTAACTAAATAGAGTTGGGTAGATGGATCCTTTTTTCCACTCTAAAATAATTTTTTATTATTTTTATATTTATACATATTGCAATAAAAAAATTTATTTATTTGTTGACATGTCCCGGTCATATCGTCTCCTAATTTGTAAAAAAATATAGTGTCAGCATATCAATGTATTCATCTCATGTCATACTCATGTCTTGTGTCTATACTCGATAGTACACAATATAAACTTTATTAAATAGGTATGACTTTTAGATTCAAGCATCCCTCACCTACTATGGTTCACTAGAGAGGTAGCACATTTTACATCCATTGTATCTAGTTGGGAGAACACCATCAAAAGAATAATTTTAATTCTATCAATCAAATTTTAATATAACTATTTTTTAGAATATCCCTAGAAAAGTAGAGTTCCAATTTCATATTAGGATGAGTATTGGAACGTATTAGGATGATTATTGGAGAACTTATATGGCAACTCTCTTCTTCCGTTACAAGAGCAATGTATAGGACTAAAGTTAGTTTGTAAATTATAAAATACCAAAATGCCATGATAGCTTAATCACAACAAAGACAAAAGTGAAAATTTTGTACCAAAACACAGGTTGAAAAATAAATTATGTATATAATTGTTTGCCCCTACCACAAAATCACAAGTACATTACTAAGTTTGCAAAATTTAACACTCAAACATTTGAAGAAAGGAAGACTCTATCTAGTACCATACAAAATTCCAAACATTCGCTGCTTAAACCTCAGTTAGTACTATGCAATTACAACTAGACATAAATATATCTCGCATTACCAAAGGACAATATTCCTTTCATCACAAGAGATGTCAAAATTAACTATGACTAATAAATGGAGAGGAAGCAAGAATGATAATCTTAATCAACATAGATTGATAAGTTTGTTTTATGATCAATTAAAAAGAAAATGCATGATTCGTGCTTTAAAGAAAAAATCAGTTCCTGAATTGATGCATTCACCATAATTAATAAATGTCGCAAAATGGATAGCAAAGTGTATGCAAATCATAAACAAAGAATTTCATAAACATACTTAGAAAACTTTGATGAGCGTTAGCTCACCTTTAAACTTGGTCTCGAAACCTTTAAGCTCTGCAAAGGTTCCATCATCATTAAAAATGGCATACCATTGCTTAATTAAAATTCCTTCTTCCTTAGAAGCTGGAAGAATCATCGCTTATATGCCAGAAAGAGCCCCCCAGTAATCAATTTGAATACAAGAAAAAAATAAATAAATAAATAAACAATTTATGTTATTAGATTAAAATCAAAATCCAATAAGTTATTGTTTGACATAGCTTGTAAGGTCATCTTATTTACTTGGTATGGTCCATCCAATTTAAATTCAGCTGAGCATTCATTGTGTATCGTATATGATTTATTAATAAGACCTCTGAGTGTCTGTAACACATAATAGTTGGAAGCAAAATGCATCAAAAAATCATTACTGTCAAAAAATATAATTTAAGTAAATCAAACACAAGATAATGCATATAGAGGAGAATAAGAAATTTAGAAAAGGAAGTTCATTTTCACTTAACCCGGTATTGGTCATTTGTATTTATATCTTGCAACATCAGCATAATATAAGAATAAGAAAACTTAAAAACTTGAAGAATGGAACAAAGCCTCAATGATGAGACACCTATGGGCCCTCTACTCTCAAAAGCCTACTGTTTGGGTAGAATGGTGCAAATCCAACCTTCTCAAAGGTAGATGCTTCTAGGAAGTAAAACCTCCATCAAATTGCTCTTAGAATTGGCGCAAATTGCTTAAACTTAGAGAAGAGGCTAAAGGCATCTCCAAATACATAGTGGATAATGGTGACTCTATTTCCCTTTGGTATTCACATTGGCATCCTAATGGCCCGTTAACCCTAAAGTATGGCCCCCGTATAGTATATGATGCTGGCTTATCGACTAATGCAAGAGTCTCAAGTGTGATCAACAATGCACAATGGAAATGGCCCTTTCCGAGCACATGGGAGCTGAGAGAAGTCATCGTTGAGTACCCTCTTAGTTACATGCCAAACTCTCAAACAAAAGACAAGTTCACATGGACTATATCCAAAAATGAAGATTACCGAGCTGCAGCAACGTGGAATTCAATTCGGGAAAAACCTCAAAAGGTACCTTCACATACCTTGATTTGGTTCCCCTATCACATCCCTAGACATTCTTTCATCCTATGGCTTGCAATCAAAGGCAAATTAAACACCAAAGATAGAATGCTCACTTAGGGTATGACTTTAGATCCCCAATGTCCTATGTGGAGTAGCTCAAGAGAGCTTGGACCACTTGTTCTTTCATTGTCCTTTCTCGGCTGAAGTTATAGATGCCATCTTCCTTAAGTGCCATATCACCAAACCCAAGCAACCATGGAGTGATGAAGTCTCATAGGCAGTAAGCAAATTCAGTAGGAAGAATTTTAAAAGCATATTATGCAAGTTAACATGGGCGGCCTCAATCTATCATATTTGGCAAGAAAGAAATGCAAGGATTTTCAAGGACCTCTCCTTTTCCACCGCCAAAATTATTAAAGACATTGAGCAAGAGATTAGAACCAAAGCTTCTCAAATTCTAGTCACTAAATTTACAGATGAAAATATTAGATTATGTAATAGTTGGGGGATTCCATTCCGTAGTTAATACTTTTATAATTATATTATTGCCATACTGGGGTATGCCCCGAAGATGATGTATATATTTCCCATTAATCCAAATTACATTTAACTATAAAAAAAAATTAACATAAGAATAAGAAATTGCCAACTTTTTTAAGTCTCTGAAATATATGGCCCATAAAAAAATAAAAATAAAAATAAAGAACTCAGTGTCTTGACTTATATACTATGCAAATTAGACCAATGGTTAATTTCTTTGAAATCAAAGTGAAACCTGAGATGATGCCTTAGAAACATTGTATGGCATTATTGATAGACAACAAGATAGAAAAATAATATAAACAGTAGAACTTATATATACAATGGATTAAAAAATAATGTGAATTGGTTCAAGAAAAGGTACACTTTGTTTTGAACGTATAGTTCTTTAGAAATGGTCTAGGTAAAGCACACCAGGTAACATTTGTGTCTAATTCTAGCAGTCATCCAATTTTCTCAACTAGTAAACGAGCATTTTGAATGATCTTTACACCAATATCTATAACTACACTAGCCATTTCCATAGAGTACAATCATGCACCATGTGAAGGATATATTTTTAGATAAGAAAGCATATTAGGGAGCCAAAATCATAAGCAAAATTATGAAAATAGATAATAATATGACTCACTTGCACATCACATATCGTAGAACGAATTCAAAATACACTTGTGAAACAATTATAATGAATCATAAAGTACTACCATATCCTGCAAACATTATAGGCAATGCTATTTTACTTGTGAATAAAGAAGGGCTTAGAAACCATCACAAATTTACTGAATTAAAATATCCAAGGTGAAGAAAATATAAGCAAGAGAGCTTGAACGATTGTACTTGAGCTTCTTAAATCTTTATAGAATTTCCACTAGCCTTTGCTTCCGGTAACTTTCCCTTCCAAACCTTATTGAGTCTTTTGTAAGGGCTGCTTGGAATTCAAAAATTACTACTACTATAATAGAATCTTTAAATGACATGGATTAGTTCGACCAAACTTTGCGACCTAAAATTTCATATCTATAAGAGTATTTTTTTCATATCATTTACACCTGGCTTTTCATGTTCGCTATAATTAAGAAAAGTCAATCAGTCATGAACAAATGTTGTGTCAACTTATGACATTACATAGCTTTTTTCTATCGTGGCAAACATTTGATAGACTAATCACATAGAAAAATACCTTATCCCCCTAAACTATTGTGTTATTATATTCTCATATAAAAGAAAAATGTAGAATTAGCGTAATTTGAAAAGTATTTCCTTTCAGCAAAATCAACTTGAAGTTGATTATTAATTTATAATTGCACTAGCAAGTGAACAAGACACCCTACTCTAAGCAACTGGACTTACCAAATAAATGACCAGAGTTGAGAAAAACCAGAGCCAAAAATGAGAGGAGATATATGATTTTTATAAATAAACATACTTATTAAGAGAAAAGGAGACATACCATCCTGATGATAAAAAAGATGTCAGTCCAACGAGTAATGAAAACTTACTATTTTCAAGAAAGCTTGACGCCTTGTTTGGAAACGGTTCCATTGCGTGTGTTTGAGGACCCTTTATGTATAGAGAATCACAAATTGTATTCACAAAATTTGAAAAACACCTGTCGTGAATAAGTTGTAACTAACATAATATTTTCTAATTGGGTTTTCACTTATCCATAGGATACGTAACTTGCATAAGTTTCTGCAAAGCAAAGAACATTTCAAAGTCTCAAACATTTACATAACAAGCAAACATGTTGCAATAATCTAACTTTTCAAGTAATTCCTGAAATGATGAAATATAATAGATATACCAGGAAATGACAAATACCACAACTATGAAAAAAAAAAAAAAAAGAAACTATTGGCTAAAAACCATCATTTTACTCATTTCACCTGCAAAAAACATTAATGCATTAATTCAAAAAGAATGAGATTTGAAAACATTTGCATGTCAACAAAGGTTAGAGGATATTAAAGGTAAATGACAATATACAACATGCCATTTAACTAAGCTAACAAGAGTAGTTATAAATTAAATTGATTTTAATAAGTTGACACCCAAAATTTACAAAACTAGAATGATGTGTTATTACCTTCCATATAAACAAACTTTTGGCAATGATAAGAAAACTTTAAGTAGTCGCATCTTGTAAAACACGCATGCCCCTCATAACAAACTGGTTTTAGTATCACATCTACAAAGATGAAAAAATAGTTGAAATTAAGTATTAATATAAACTGTGCTTTCCATATCAAGAAAAAAAATAAAAAAAAGAACAGCTTTCTTCTATAAAAAGTTACTTAAGTATCCTTAGAAAGAGAAAAGAAAGTGGTTAGGCAAAGTGCCTCAAAAAGTTTCTCTTTGGTTAAAATAATTTCCCACTCAGGTATTTCAGAAGTGCATGCAAAAAAATTTACACAGAGGTGTGTTTGCATGCATATATATATATGTATGTATTTGTGTGTGCCTATGTGCTTGAGCATGGAAGATTAAAACAGGTGAATAAGACCAGTGAAAATGAATCAGAACGACAAACCAAATTTTTGAGAACAAATATTATGTTAAAGCAATCACAGTGCTGGCTGAAATTCTTAGTTCACCAATACAACCATCAAAAGATGGGTGCAAAGCCATCTATGTTGCTTCATCTAGGTAATTGTTTTCAACATAATAAAACTACTGAGTAATGAGCTAATATATTAAAAAGTAATAAGATTTTCTAACATTTCAATCAAATCAAACTGACATACTTTTGTAAATGTGCTTCCCAGTATACCTAAATACCAGTCATTTATCAGTTTATATTCTTCACCTCATTTTAAAATAAAAAACTTTTTTATTGCATTGCCATGCCAAGCCAACATGACTCGTATAATATTTTCCATACTATCTTGAAGTTCTAATATCTAAAAAAACATTAATTGCATACTAAGAATGGTTCTTTTCTTTCTTTAATCGCTTGTCTTATAATTTGACTCATTGACGTACATCATTTGATTGAATTACACCATGTTATTTCAAACATTTTACGTTTTCTCTAATTGCTAGAGCAATCATATCCAAGTTCACCGACATCCCTATTCTTAAATGGATAATAGGAAGAGAACTCAAGTTGAATTATTAGAACTTTACATAATTTCATATCACTAGTTGTTTTGAAGTTGTCCATAGGAATGACGAAACGAACCCAGGAAGACAGAGAAAGTGAAAAGAATTAACTCAAATATAAATATTTTGAATCAACACAAGTTTCAAAGTAGAAAAAAGCCCATGAGATTATTTTACAAGATTACGGTAATGAAAACAAATTTTTACCGAGGTAGATTTTACAGAATTCAAATATAGGAAGCCATTTCTTAGTTCTTGCTTAGTCATGTAATCACCCTTTGTGGAACAAAAAGCAATGTGTATTTCTAAATCCCTCAAACTTAGTAGCTTAGGGTTTGACATCAGTCTAATTATCTTCAAACCAATCTCATATCATAATGTCATCAAGTTACTTAATGCCTTGCTCAGGCTTTTTTTTTTTTTGAAAGGTAAAAGTAAACTATATTAAGAATAAAAGAATTTGTACAGATACGCAGGGGCAAATCCCTGGAAAAACAAAAAGCTGAATGAACCAAGAAAGTTCAAAACAACAAAAACAAACGCTTGAAACAAACGCTTCCACATCCTAAGGCTCAATCAATCAGAGAAGATGAAAGAAGCCATGTCCAAACCAAATGTAAATTGGTAGAGTTGCAAGGAAAACCAAAGCAATCCAATAACCTCAATCTGACTATGTCCATAATCAGATTGATCAGTGTTAGTTCATTCCGAGATGATCTCACATGCAATCTAGAGTTTCTCTCGCTCCATAAAGTATAAACCATAGTAGCAAAGGAGAGTCTTCCAATGAAAGAAAGAATGGAAGAGCCTCTGAAGGTAGAACAAGCCCAATGTATGGTTGCTGTCCAAATTGATGAAGTGGCTCTAAAGGCACATTTGTTAAGGATGGTATGCCAAACTCGAAGAGAGAAAAAACATTTGAAGAATAAATGGTCATGATCTTTAATATCATCACCACAAAAATGACAAGTCATATGCTGAACAAGGCAAAGGAGCGGAGCCGATCTTGTGTCGCCAATCTTCCTTCTATAGCCAACCAAAGGAGAAAGGAGTGCTTTGGGATATGAAATTTAAACCAAACAAGGCGATGCCAATCCACCCGAGGGTAATGAGTTCTAAGGACTTCCCAAGCTGATTTGATCGAGAATTCTCTTCCTCCTATCTTGTTCGAAACAACTTTGTCTCTTCTTTCATAATTTGGAGACGCCAAAGACAATGTTTCTTCTTTTAAATCAAGTAGCTCATTCGAGTTGGCAAGAGGCCAAACCCACCCATTTAAAGAAATAATGGTAGTAACCTTCGTATCCTTAGGCAAATCAGAATCATAGATGACTCGTGCATTAGGACAGGCGCAAATAGGGCCTTGGGGCATCCAAGAATCAAACCATAGAGAGCTATGTCTCCCATCCCCAATATCAATCGAAATGAAGGTCATAAGTCTTGCTCTTAATTTCAGAACCTTCCTCCAAGTCCAAGAACAATTCCAAGGAACTTTGGCAACCCAAAATTGATTCTTATTGGGTAAATTAAGCTTTACCCAAGAGACCCACATAGAGGTAGAAAAAGGTTGACAAATCAGCCATATATACCGGGACATAGCAGCCATATGCCAATCCTTTATCTTCTTTATGCCGAGTCCACCCTCCTTCTTTGGCCTAGTGACATCTTCCCATGAAACCTTAGCACCATGTCTTCCCAAAGAGACTCCAGTCCAAAGGAAAGCAGAGAGAATGCTTTCAATGGATTTAGAAATTTTTGAAGGGAGAATAAAATGAGAGCACCAGTAAGCTTGAATGCTAAACAAGACTGATTGGATAAGTTGGAGCCTACCTGTAACGGATAAGAACCTATTCGTCCATGCTTTAATTCTCTTCAATATCCGTTCCTCCAGTTCCTTGGATTCACTAGCTTTGAGCTTTGTGGATATGACGGGAACTCCCAAATAACGAATGGGTAGATTACCCAAAGAGAAACCCAACAAGATTACAATTTCGGATTGCATCACCGCATCAACCCCAAAAAGAAAAATGGAACTTTTAGCCAGATTAGGGTGTAAACCCGAGAGAGAGGAAAAAATCTGAATGGCTTCTTGCACGACTCGAAAGGAATCCAGATCTCCTTTGCAAAATATCGTAAGGTCATCCACAAAGCAAAGATGAGATAGTCTAGATTTATGGCATCTCCAATGAAATTTAAAAGTAGAGGAACTCTAGATGCACTTATGAAGGATAGGAGAGAAGACTTCCATGCAAATTATAAACAAATATAGAGATAAAGGATCACCTTGTTGAAAGCCTTTCTTCCCTTCAAAATAACCCTGTAACTCTCCATCAATTGGTGTCTTCCAAATATTTTCAATGCTTGGGAGAAATTCCTTAAATTCTGCCCAATGATTAAAAAATTTAAAAGGACGCTTGAAAGTATGCATAGAAACTCCCAAATTAACCACGGCTGGATAGTGATCGGATAGACCATATGGTAAGAACTCCACTAAAGCATTATCAGAGGAATGAAGCCAGGAGGCATTGATTAGGACTCTATCAAGTTTCCGCATAATGTGACCATTAGCTCTAGAATTATGCCAAGTGTACAGTATGCCACCAAAATGTAAATCTTCAAGTCCAGCTTCTAAAAAAGCTTCATTAAAGTCATCCATAACAGAATGCCAATCACCAGAACCACCCCTTCGTTCATGTCTATACCGAATAGCATTGAAGTCTCCCATAACCAACCATGGCATATTATCATCAAGACAAGCAGAATCCTTCAAATTGCTCCACAAGGATCTTCTAGTAACAAAATCATTTGAGCCATAAAAGCATTAAATCTAATTCCGGTGTCCACGATTGTTACCAAAAGATGAACAATCTGATCATGAATATGAAGAACATCAATATCAAGCTTATTGGGATTCCACCAAACCCAAATTCTACCGGAGTCATCACAATCATAATTAGTAATACATTTCCAGCCCCTAATCAAGCAATTCGTAATCTTCTCCTTATTACAAGGCTTAATCTTAGTCTCAAGCAAAGCTACACGAGAGAGTCCATGAGTAGTAATCAAATGACATACCTCTTTTTGTTTCAAGGGATCATTCAAACCCCTTATATTCCATGAAGCAAACTTAATCATGGAAAAGATTAAGAGGAATGGCTACTCGGGGTACCACTTGACCCCTATCTTTTCTTTCTACTTTCTCTCATCTTTAAAGTCTTCTTATTCTTCTTATCCAATTCATCAATCATGTTTTAGTTTTTGAAGAAGAGGATTATTTAGGGGAACCAAGCTGCAATCCGAGAAGGGTGAAGAATCCAACCCCGAACTTGATTTAGTTTCCTTTTCATTTGCATCCCCTAAGGGTGCATGTTGATGCACCAAATGGCCTTCCTCCAAGGGTGAAGATAGAATAGCATGCTCTTCCCCACGTATATCAGCTATATCCTTGGAAAAGTTTAAGGGTTCATGACCAAACTTCTCAAGAGTACCATGGTTCATCTCCAATCCAAGAGGGGAACTATCTTTGGCCCCACTCAATGGGGAAACATGCTGCCTATTTTCTCCTTCCATCTCAGCTATAGAAGTTGGCACAATAGCTAAAGGTTGCTCATCCTTAAGTTCTGAGCATTCCCCCAATACTTCAAAAATATTGCTAACACTACAAGTAGTTCGAGATTTTGGTTGTAAATTAATCTTAGGGCTAACAACCGGAGAAACATCTACAATAGCATCTTTACCATTTCTTTTCACCACTTGCCAATCACCATCATTATGTAAAGATGAAGTTGCCTCCCTTTTTAAGTGCACATGATCTGCAGCACCACCATGTGAGGAATTCGGCCTAGAGGGAGCAAGCTTAGGGTGCCATTCCAAAGACTTCACCTTTGTAATTCTTAGCAAGACGCCCAAATTCTTTGCAAGCCACACAATTCTTTGGAACCCAATTATACTCAACTCTGATTATAGCACAAGAGCCATCCTCCAATTCAATATCAAAGGACTCCGGGAGCTGATCCTCAACATCAATCTCAATACAAGTACGAGCATATACAATTCTTTTAATAGATTCGGTCATTTTATCTGCAACTAAAGGCTTACCCACCACACTTGCAATGTAGTTTAAACTCTCCTCTGTCCAATAGTCCATAGGAATGTCATAGAAATGGACCCAAATTGGAACCTTCCTATAACCATGCCTAGACAAATTCAATCCACGTCTCCATTTTTAAAGAAAAATAGGATGACCACCAAAATACCATAGCCCTCCTTCAAGAATAAGTCTCACATTCGTTAAAGAATAGCAAGATTTTGAAACTTTGGAAAGTTGATTAGGACTTTTACTCGAAATAACCAAGCTCTCAGTAGCTTTTCCATCATCACAGCTTTTTCCGGAAGAGGAGATCCCTTCTTTGGCTTTCTTCGATTCAGAAAGTGTTTCTCCTTCAATACCCAAAGAAGAAACTCCGTCTTTTGCTTTAATGGAGTAAAAGGGGCATCTATACCTTTGTCCAAAAGGGAAATCTGATCTGGGTCTTGTTTGGCACCTTCCTTGGCTGCCATCTTAGGTAAAAACGTGTCTCCATCATTACCTAAAGAAGAAATATGATTGGAACCTTTAAAAGAGGCCTCATTCTCAGCCATTTTAGGGAAAACCCTAGAAAATCAGTAGAAAACGTGAAGAAATCAACCTAGGAAACCCTAGCCGCCACAAACCCTAGGAAATCTAGAGAGAGAAAAAGTTAGAGAGAGACTCTCATCCTTAAGTGAAACAAGAGGCCCCCTGTGAAATTCCTTGAATCAATTGCCTTGCTCAAGCTTTTCAATCAAACAATGTAGTCCTGATAAAATTAATCATAAGGCATTTTGGGATGCAAGGATACAGCATTAAGACGATTATTAAGATCATCAAGGTCCAGTATAGGTATTAGAAACCAGCTCCTAGTGCAATGCAAACCATCATCTAGGTCCATGGGTTCAGATGGTTAGAAAGTAGTAGAATAATTAAGTTCTTTATATGAATTTACCTCAAGAGACGTCCCCAATGGTGTTACACAATAGAATAAGGGTACCTAATTTAGTCAAGATTTGCAAGATACGTTGAAGTTTTGCATACCTTTACTCAAAATCCCAAATACGAAGAACCTGTAATTCAAGAATATCAATAAAGAGTTATACTCAGCAAAAAATGTCATCTCAAAAAATAATCAAGAATATCAGCATTTACCTATCCTTCTTTTGCTCTTCCAATGCCCATATAGCTTGAATGTTTGTCCATTTGAAATATTTACAATGCCTTATAAGCTGCTACATCAACTTTCAAGAATTTTTCTAGATTTGTTGTAAAGTCTTACATGTATTAAATGTTTATTTTCAAGAAAATATGTAATGTAAGATATGAAAATTTAGTGAAAGATAAGAAGTCAGGAAATATAGTGAAATCTCTATGAAAGATTTAATTGTTATTGATGCATTCCCACATTCCTTTTGTTCAATGGTATCTGTAATTCTTTAAATATTCAAAATGGCGAGAAGCCCCCCACTTCACACGAACTTGGACGTCACTTCTGATGTCCATCATATAAATCAAATACAGTTGATGGTAAAGCAAAAAATACTATAATAAGGTATCAGTGTGATTGCACCTATACTGCTTTAAAAGTTTAAAGACTTGTCAAATTTAGAACTTACACATACATATAAAGGGGAAAAAAAAAGGTAACCAATAGAAATAATGAAAAAATTCAAGAGTATACTGACATTGCATTTGTTAGTAAATAATAAAACTAATGAAGAAAAGTTGAAGACAACAGTAAATAAAAAACTCTTTTTTAATCAAAAAGACATCCCATGATAGTAAACCCTCAACCATGAGGTAGAGAGAAAAACTTAAGAAATCGCAATAGACGTAAAATATTTATTTTTCAAATGTGAGACATGAAACACACATGATCATTTTTATAACAAGCACAAAAAATCATGATACTTCCATCATCTAATTTACCATGAAGCTCTACAGTAATTCAAGAATGACATCAAATAAGAATATCTGCAAAGATTTTATTTTTAACTATATTGTTAACTCAAATAAACGAAAACTGCATGGAATTATTACAAAAAATTTTACTAGTCAATTTTGCTTCAATAATATGTTAAACATTTTGATTGAAATGGATAAGGAGCACATCTCCTAGAAACTTCCTCAATAAGGAATAAGGATGGTCATCTAGCTTGGATAAAAATAACATTCATGCGCATGTGGAATTACCAAACATACCCATTCATTCTCTAATATCTTGGACAAATCAAAACTAGTATTAAGTGCTTTTCATTAGCCCTCTCTCATGTCCGAAGTTAATAAGGCTTCATATTGCAGATAAAAGTGTGGTCCTAGTTACTTAGAAATTTCAATTTCCATGAACCTCCAAAGTAGGTCAGTTACATGGATATGTGCTTTATATTAGGAACCCACTTTTTAGTTCAGTTATCTATGCTTAATATTAGGAATGCACTTTGTATTTTGGGTTTACTCAAAGATTAAGGTAGATTCATCTTTAGGTATTCATTGTTATTTTACTCTTATTAGTTAAGTGAGACTAATTAGGTGACAAAAAGATCTAGTTCGACAAACAAAATAAACCCTAGCTTGCATATATACATGGTCAAACAAGGTTTTGTTGAGTTAAATTTACATGTGCACATGCATTTGGTTGCTCATGCACACTCAGAGCAAAGTTAAAAAGGATAGCATTTGTTCTATCCTTGTAATCTGAACATGCAGAAAAATTAGCATAGATATGATAGTTCTAGCAAACAAGTGAATCATGATTTGAGCATGAATTTACAAACTTGAAAGCCCAATGTTGAGGGGGAATGTATCACAGCGCAAAGGTCATATACATGAATTTTTAACTTACAAAACAAATTCTCTCTTTCGTGCTGAACCCATCATCCATCCCAGTTACACAGAAGTATATCAATCTATCATACACAAAACTTAGAGAAACTGGCAGTAAAGGAAAAGGACAGAAAGGGATTCATTTTTTCTTTTTCCTAAATTGTAAGTGTAGAAAAAATAAATGATAGCATATGGCATTTGTAGGCAATGCTAATTTTAAGCAGAAGTTGGAGTTCATATGGTAGCTCAAACAAGGGAAGGGGAAAATTGTACAAAATTTCTAACAAAGATGAAAGCTTAAGAGTCTACAGCACTAGTGATATTGGATACTACCCCCCAAACCCATCGTTCTTTCAAAACTATCGTGTACGCACAAAGGAAAAAAGAAATGATCAAATAATTAATCATTGTTCAGTATTTTTCTTATACTTTTCCCAACGATTGTAACTTCTTTTTTTTTTTAAAGTTTTTTAAATAGTAAAAATATTAGGTTTAGTCTTGAAAATATTTACTGTATGAAAGGAATTTCAATAAATGATGAGAATCAACAGGATCCATTACATGTTCCGGCTGGATCGATTACAAGGATTAGGACTAAGAGGATCAAAGACACATTAAATGGGCTGATTCACAACATTTAGGTCGAGCAAGCTTCAAGGAATTCTCCTAAGGTGGCGTCAAGCATAAAGTTAGGCTCAAATGAAGATCATGCCTTAATCCATGTGATCCAAGCAAGAGATGGAGTCGTTTAATGGGGATGGATATACAAGGCTTTTGCGAATTGGGCTTCATTAAATATGTACCATAGGCTTTGTTTAAATTATTTGTATTTATGTTTACTTGACATGGGCTGAACACTAATTAACTTAAGCCCATGCCTAGTTTTGGATTTTATTAGATTAGGGTTAAACTAGATTTTAATTAAATTAGGGTTAAATTAGGGTTTCCTCAGGGTCCCTTTATGTAAACTATATGTAGTGTGAAAGATATCTTTTGTGAGGGATCGGTTATTACATTATATGAGATTTCATCTTTGTAGCATTCAAATCTCATACCTTCGGTTCTTGATTCCAGTAATCATTGGCTCGGGGTTCTTGATTTGATTTTAGTTGTCTTGGGGTAAGTATTCCAATTTTATTGTGGATTCTAGGGTTTTGTTCTTTAGGGTTCACATCATTTTGGTATCAGTGCTTTGGCTCTAATGCTTCTTTAAATCGAAAGATGGTTTTGTTTTTACTTCTTTCGATTTAAAGATGGTTTTGATCTCCACCAAGTATTACATGGTGGACCTTGGTATTTTGCTGGGCGTCCAATAATTTTAAGGAAATGGAGACCATGTCTTATTCTAAATAAGGAGGCGTTTAAGGTTATCCCAATTTGGGTTAACCTTTATCATATGCCTCTTGAAGCTTGGCCTGATGAAGGACTAAGTTATATTACAAGTGCCATTAGTAAGCCTTTTTTTTGCAGCAAGATGACTGAGGAGATTAAACGAATTAAATTTGCACGAATTTGCATTGAGGTTAGTGCTGATCAATCATTCCCAGATAAAGTTGAACTGGAACTTATGAATGGTTCTGTTGCCACTATTGATGTTGAATACGGTTGGGTACCAAGAAGTTGCTCGAAGTTCAAAATTGTTGGGCATTTGGATCGGAGTTGCACTAAGGTAGTTTCTTCTAAGTGGCAGCCTCGTGAGACTTCGTCTCGAGAGTACCTCCCTAGGCTCCTTCTAAAGATGGGTGGACATTAGTTGCTTCAAAAGGCAAAGCTAAGGCTGCCAAATCTTCTTCACCAATTCCACCAAAAGTTTGTGATGCTACTGCTTCAAATACTTCGGACCAGATCCAAGTGATTAAACCTACGGGTTCTGCTGATGGTGGAACTAAGGAAGACAATTCCTTGACTTTAGCGGAAGGGAAAATAGCTATAGTTTCACTTGATAAAAGTATTACTATTCATAACTCTTTTCATGCCTTGAAGTGGATGGCCTTATGAAGGAGGAGGAGCATGGTAGTCTGACAACACCATGTGTGGAAGCTCCATCTTTTGATGATAAGTTTGACTCAGTTTCTCAGTCAGTTCTTCGAACCATGGAATTAAATTCAGCTCCAAGTGCTAATCCCTTGAGAGATAAATTGCGGGCAGTGGATGAGCTTGATTCGAAGCGGCATCATAAGAAGCATCTACGAAGCAAAAATGGTGCAGTCTCGGCTGCGGGTTTGGGTAAGTCTAAACTTGTTCCTCATGCTTAAGATTGGATGTTGGAATGTTAGGGGATTAAATTCTCCCCCTAAAGAAGAGAGGTTGCTACTCTCATCAAGGAAAATAATTTAGCTTGTGTTGGTTTAGTTGAAACCAAAGTTAAGGAGCATTTTAAGGATCGCATATTGCATAGTATTATGCCTGGGTGGAAGTTGTTATGCAACTATACTTCTGATCCTTCTGAAAGAATTTGGATTCGATGGAATTCATAGGTGCTTCATTTGGATTTCATTGGTGAATCTTCTCAAACTCTTCATTGCTCTTTACGGGGCTTTGAAGCAAATACTTTAATTTATGTTTCCTTTGTTTATGGAGCTAATTTGGCAACAAATAGGAGGGCTTTATGGGCTGATTTACAATCCCACAACTCTTTTATTGGTATTCGATCGTGGATGGTTTTAGGTGACTTCAATGCGGTTTGCTTCTCTTCTGAAAAGAAGGGTGATTCCTTAGATTGGCCACCTCAAATAGAGGAATGTAATGATGCAATTTTGGCTGCGGGTCTTGATGATTTATGCTGTTGTGGCATCTTCTACTCTTGGCGTAAGGGAAAAAGCAAGCAATATCATGTGCAAGTTAGATCGTGTTCTTGTCAATGGAGGGTGGATGTTTGAATTTCCTCACTCTTTTGCTGAATTCCATCCCTATGGTGTCTCGGATCATACCCCTCTTATTATTCATATTGGTATTGGCCTATATGTGGGAAACAAAAGCTTCAAGTTCTTTAACTATTGGGCTGACTATGATGAATTCTTACTCTCCCCCTTTGGCAATTCCATGTCAAAACTTACTACAAGCAATTACAAATGAAATCATCCCAAACTAAGGCCTCAGAAAACAATGCAATGATCAATATGTGCTGATTATT
>QLOD02136709.1:0-20519 GCA_003260245.2 Sideroxylon spinosum | reverse complement strand
GACTTATATATATCTACATATATGTGCACGCGCGTTGCCATGCCATAAATTTTTTTATATATTTTTTCATCAAATTACAAGAAACCAACCTTTTATATTATGAAAACATATTTAATTTGTTACTTCTACGTTCTCAAGATTTTTTTTAGGCCCATTTGGTGATGTGATTTTTTTAAAATAAATTAACTTGACTTTGAATTTGGGAAAATGTTTTGAGAAATATTTTTAGTTATGTTTTAAAAAATATTAAGTTTTTATACATAACCAAATATAGTTTTTCAAAAATATTTTCATTTATAACATTAATTTTCGAGAGATGTTTTTTCAATGTCTGTGTAAAATATAGTCAATTGTCTTTGGAATTCTTTATACCAGATAAAGAATTTAGTAAATAACATATGAGAATAAATTTGTTTACTTAGATGGTTTAATAAAATAGTAAATTCTCATCAAATTCTATTATTTTATGTTAGATTTCAGATGATCTAGAAATCTCAAAAATTTAAATTATGAAATTAAATCAAATTTAACTCTACATAAGAATTTATGAAAATTTTTATCAAATAAAATCAAATCTCATCAAATCTACTATTCCAAAAGGTCTAAGTCATGGGTAAATCTTTAGCATCACAAATATAAATAATATAACATTGAAATTTATAGTTGCAACTAAACTTCGTCCCAACAAATTCATAAATAATAGGGTTTGCAAAACCATAAGTATCCAAAATGGTATTAAAAAAAAAAAAAAGTGATTTGACAGCCCAACTAGTTCATCTGGCGCGATCCGTCAATTACGTCGGGAAAATAACCTGAAATGTTGTTCAGTGAGATATTAAAATTCAATATCAAAATATTGTGAATATGATATTACAGTGTGTAGGTGAATCTAAATAGTAATTATAATTATGTGATAGCAAATAAGAAATACTAAATAATGTAAATAAAGAAATTTCATATTAAAATAAAATTATTACCATGAAACATTAATCACGGTTATAATAAAGTAAAATTATAAATTTTTTGCTTGTTTTAGAATATGCATGTGTCATCCCTAAACTTCTATCTAACTCCATTCTTGAGAACTAGTTTTTCACTGATCATCGATATAAGGGTACGCCTTCATATGGGTTAACCGATCAGGGGTGGAGAAGACATGATGCACCAACGGGTAGGTCACACAGGCGTGGTTTGATTGGGTTATTTAGATCCAAAATTTGAGTTTAATTGGTTTTGGGTATTTGAGTCGAGGACCTGGGTGATATGTTAGGAAAAAGTGAGTTATTGAATTTAAAGAAATGGATAATTTGATATTGGTAAAGATGGAAATGGTTTTGACTTAATTTGGTAAAATCTAATTTCTTCACCACAAATACCAATACCGAATTTAAATAATAACTAATTAATTACACAGAAAAATAAATACATCACGCCAAATGAATTTATCCAAGTTAATAGACAACAATTTTAGGGCTGAATGAAATCAAGTAATTCATTGAATTATGAACAGAAACTTTGTAGGTATTACATTTTTAATTTAGTGTTTTTTCTAAAATAAAAAATTGATTCAAACTGAACCGATTGAAAACTAAAACGATTTATTTTGGTTTGGGCATTTTTTTTTAAAGGTATTCAATGGTTGTAATTAAAAAAACAAAAAGAAAACTAACGGAAAAACTTTGGTGAATTTGGGTCAATACGGTTGTTTGCTCACCTCTGTATAAGAATATAAAGCACAAAGACAGCATACATGATTTTAAAAAGTTTTATTTCAGGCGCCCCCACCCCCTGCTTCTCTCCTCTCCTTCCAAATCAAATCAGAGTTTTTTTTTTATTAAAATAAAGACATTTTTTTTCTAATTTTTACTTAAATAAAAATCAAAATATTATTTATCAAATTAGAGTTAAAATCATCAATTGTTTTTTAATTTAACAAAAGTGTCAGCAGCATTGATGTTTTCATCACAAAAATTTTTATGAGAATATGTCACTAGAAGTGACCAGGGATAGACATGAGATAAGTAAGAGACATGTTTGTCTATTCTCATAAGTGATTTCCAAATCCAAAGATTTTTTTATCCCCATCCCTGCTTAAAACGGAAAACGGAGATGTCATGGGAAATTGGATACTCGAATAAAAAAAAAAAAAATTCCAAATTATAGATTTGAATATCAAATTCATATTTTAAAAATTCTAAATTTTATAAACCTAACTGCCTAAGTATCAAATCCAAATTCTAAATTCAAGTATCAATTCAAGTTTCAATCTCAATATTTAAGGTTTAGGGCATCAACACAAGTCAGTTACGTGATTTGGAGATTTTTTTAGCAATCGAGTAGAATATGAGTTGAGGATATACTTATACTATACCCTACTCAATTTTTGAAATTTTTCTAAAAAATATTCTCTTTATCTTATTCCGTTCTCAAAAAATTTCCCAATTTCTTATGTGGCATTTGGATTGATTTTTTATTTTTTATTTTTTGTTTTTGTTTTATGTATTACAAGTCCCAAAACAAGAAAACTGAAAAATATTCTGTTTTTCTTATTTTGAAATTTTTTTTATTTTGAATTAAAAACACTTAAAACGATTTTTTGTTATTTTGTATTATATGTGTAAATTTATTTTCAATTTTTTAAAACAAATTTTGAAAACATCAAATATATTTGAGTTATTTTTCTAATTTTTAAAAATATAAAATCGAAAATAAACTCAACAGAGAAAATAAAAAATAAAAAATAAAAAGTAAATCAAACAAAACCTTATCCATTCGGAGCAAGCGAGAGACAGGTTGGCCGCGTTGGCTTTCCTTACAAGGGACGCAGCCCGCATAGCTTTCCTTTTATTTTTATTTGGGGAAGCGTCACGCGCTTCTTTGGTAACCTTTTTTTTGTTCTTTTTTTCCTCCCGCAAACAGCTTACCCTCTCTCTACGTGGCAAAGAGCTCAAGACCGCTTAACTTATTTTTTATTATTTATTATTTTTAATTTTTTTATTGGTTTCAAAAAACAATTTTATTCTTTATTTTTTGGTCGAACCGTCGTCAGTGGCGCATTTACCACCAACCATTTTTTTTTGTCTTTTTTGTGGCGAGCAGACATTTTAGTTTTGAACGAACTTCACGTAAGGTATTTGCACGTAAATAATAATAAAATTAGGAGCAACTGCCAACCTATTAAAATAATAACAAGAATATGTTCGTTAAATTTGGTTTTATTTTTTATTTTTAAACAATAAAAATTTAATACAAATAAATAAATTTAAAATAATTTAATTATTTAATTTCATTACAATGAAATAATTTTATTAATTAATTTCAATTTAAGAAAATAAATTATTTTCGTCCTAAATTACATTTTAATTGTAACTATTTTCAAATTTAATAAAATAAATTATTTTAATACGTAATTTTTATTTATTACAGAATAATTTTATTAAATAAAATAAATCATGTTGTTATTATATGATTACTACAATATTAACAAATTTTTATTAGTAACTACAAGCTTTGGTTGGAAATGTTTGCAATTATTATTTGTCAAATAATATTTTAATAGGTTGATAGTGATAATTTTATTATTATTTACAAAAAAAAAATAATAAGTGTACTTTCCATTAACTTTCTTCACTTTATATTATTATTTTTCATTAAAGGTATTGTGAAATGAGAGAAACTAATCCTCATCTTTATAAATACATCACCTGAACTTCATTCAAAACTAAAATGTCTGTTTGCGACAAGGAGAAGAGAAGAGGAAAAAAAAAAAGGTACGAAGAAGAAGAAGAAGAAGAAGAAGAGAGAGAGAGAGAGAGAGAGAGAGTGTTGTGACAAGAAAGGGTACAATTAATGCTCCACTAACGCTTTGACCAAAAAATGAAAAATTAGTCAAGCGATCTTGTAGCAGATTTGTTTGCCAAAGAAGGAAGGAAAAAGGGGGGGGTGGGGGGGAACAGAAAGCGTCAACGTTTTCGTGTGAAAATCTGTGATGATAACGTCAGTGGCACTTACATTTTGATAACGTCAGCGTGATGATTATAACTTTAATTTAGTAAATAATGTTTTTTTTTTACTTTATTTAAGTAAAAGTTAGAAAAAAATATGTCTTTATTTTGGTAAAAAAAAAAAACTCACCAAACCAGATCCTTCGTGCTCTCCAACGAGAGAAATAAGTATCTTCAATGAAAGACGGTACAAAAAGAATTAATATATTAGAAGAAGGCTGCTTATGCTACCGACAAACTCTGTAATTTAATTGAAATGAAAAAGCATGTAGAATAAGGCAACCCCAATGCACGGCCGCGTCAGCATACACAATTAAGGGTCTGTTTGGCCTTCACTAAAAAAAACTAAAAATTATAAAAAATTTGTACTTTCTTTCAATCAAATTTTACCACCTATTACTTTTATGTCGAATCTTTATACTTTTATTGTACTTTTTTATCAATTTTTTTTTTTAACCAAACACCCCTAAATACGTTAGTTTAAAGTCTTTTGTGGGCAATTTCACCTAAAAATCAAGAAGAAGAAAGCCTTTCCATTCAATTGCAGTTTACACTTCGTTTGTACGTAGGATTAGATGATATTTGATTTCATTTGATAAGAATTCTCGTCAATTCTTATATTTGGAACTAAAATTAAATTTTAGAATTTTTAGAGAATTTAAAATCTAATATAAAATAATAGAATTTGATGAGATTTTATTATTTTCTTAAGTAATATAAATAAGTGAATAAATTTGTCAACTTATCTCATATTTATTATATTTTTTATTTTCTATTCACATGGTCAAACTTGACATTTTTTTACTTAAATTAAATCAGTTCAATTCTTAAATTCAAAATGTTTATTTATCAAGTCAAGTCAAATCAATTCTAACGGTTAATCAATCATGCTGTCAGAAGATCAGTTGACTGCGGGCAATATATAACATAGTTGTAATAATTAGTTGAAGGAAGAAGAAGTTATTACTTGAATGTTGCATAGGCAGAGGCGGAGGCGAGGAAGGGGAGGACAACCAATGGCCATACAATAATCCCTCCAAATCTCTGAGACAAGTAAAGGCCCATCACCGAGAAGAATCCAAAGAGAGTGGAAAGAAATCCGAGGGCCTCCATGACTGATGCAGCAGCTGCGTTTACACCGCGGATGAACATCCCAATCAAAGTGGAAGTGAACCCGAATACAAAGGACGCAACAGAAATACCAAGTGCTCTTGGGAGACTCTCAGTAGTAGTATTAGTAGTGGAGGAGTCCCGTTGGAATTGGATTTGAACGATCAAGACGACTGCTTGGACGCATAGGTTAAGCACAGTGTCCTCTCTTATTGGACTCCTTTGAACCGCTCGTTGATGATGATGAGGATGAGGATAAGCAGCCTCAGGGTCATGGGAGGATGTTGAAGAGAACTGGTCTCTCTCTGACACGTATGACGATGAAGTGGATGAGGAGGGTTGAAGAGGATTAGTGATGGGCTGATCATCAGTTCTTGTTGCAGAGGCTTCTCCTCCCTGGCTGTCGGAAGTGGAAGCCTCATGGTTGTGGCCGCGGTGATCATAAGGAGGAAGAGGAGGAGGCGAGGAGGATGAATCAGGAGAACCATTAAAAGCAGCTGCACCACGGGAATTCATTATTTTGGAAATGTGGGGATAGGAGGAGGAGGAAAATAAGAAGGGGAATTAGCAAAGGGAGGAGGAGGAGGAGGAGGAGGAGGAGGAGAAATACCAAGGGGAAGGAGTTGCGAGGAGTAATAATATTACCACTCGTGACGTAGGGGGAGATGCCCAGGAATGTCGCCATCAGCTCAATCGCCGACTCCAGCTACACCAACAAAATATGCGCAGAGGTCCTGAGTAAAAGTCAATCTTTCTTGCTCTCGATTGGAGGCAGCACATAAGACACGCACCAATAGTTGGATCCGTTGGATAAAACTTTCAATTTGCGTTTTTATTTAAGAGGTTTTGGGGTGCAAAAAAATAAAAAAAAATCAAAAGTTGGTGTTGAAGTGATGTAAAAATGACATGTGGTAAATTTTGATCAGAAGAATTTAAAAACTTTTGAAATTTTTTGAAATTTTTTGGAAAATTTTGAGAAACCAAACGAAACCTTAATTTAAAATTTCACTTTTTATGTTAAATTTTTTATTTTTAGCTTTCATTTTCATAGCCCAAAAAAAAAAAAAAAATTTGAAAGGGGATTTAGTAATGATAGTATTTAGTTAGTAGTTACAGTTGCTAATTAAAAACCGAATCAAACCAAACATTTTCCTACTAAGTGGGTCGGTTATATGGATTTGAGACACCAACCAAATCTATTTAGAGACATGTCCACCGTTAGATCTACCGAGACAAGATCATATCTAATAATTTCTTTCCAACTTCTCTTAAATTTTCCTCTCCATCTCCCTCTCTTAGGTCTAATAGTTGCTAATTAACTAAGTTAATTAAATTCAATATTTTAATTATATTATTTCTTAAAAATAATTTAATCCAGTTAAAATAAAATATGTTAGACATAATTTATTGTACTATTTTCTAAAAGCAATTTAATAAAATTATATTTATTGATAATTAATTTAATTAAAATAAATTAATTTGATTTAATTTTATCAATTCAATTAATTAAATTCAATTATTTCAATTATATTTTTATTAGAAATAATTCAGTAAAATATTTTCGTAGTAATCTAATTAATTAAATTTAATTATAAACAATTTAATTTAGTTAATTTACTAATTATTAATTAAATTATATTTAAAATATTTTTATATTAAATAAAAATAAAAAAATTTACCATCGTCATCCTAAATTTTATCATCAAACCAAGAATTTAAAAAAAATAAACAAAGCAAAAAAAATTAAACAATCCAATGGAAAAAGTATAACAATTGGTGTTACTTGTATTTTAATCATTACCGTATATATATTTTTAACAAATTATATATGAGAATAAATTTGTTAACTTAGATGGTTTAATAAAATAATGAATTCTTGTTAAATTTTATTATTTTAAGTTAGATTTGAGATGATATAAAAATATTAAAATTTAAATTATAAAATTAAATCAAATCTAACTATACATAAGAATTTATGAAAATTTAAAATCAATTTAATTTTTTAAATAAAGTTAAAATTTTAAAGGTATTTTTGATAGTTTCAAATGGGGTCACTTGCCCTCTCTTGTTTTTACATGGCTCCGGCTATGTGTGTGAATATATATATATATATAATTAAATAAAAATTAGAAAAAATATTTTTATTTCACCTTTAGTTTATCTACTCCATATTAAATTAAATATCTTTCGCCTATAAATATCATGAATTAATAATTTTTTTCTCTTACTAATATGAGATTACCAGAATCACTTAATTCCATAACTAATACGAAATTTTAGAACTCCAAATAGGTGATTTTGATATTTTCACTGCCTTTATTTAAAAATAATAAATTAAAAGAAACGAGACTTCTTTAAATGGCTTAACATTTTTTTATAGTAGATTTTTTGTTTTTTCATTTTCCAACAGGATAGGCAATAAGGGGATAAAACTTTGATGAGTTTTCATTTATATATATTTTTTATATTTTATTATCTCGAAACGAATGCGCCGTTTCCATTGGCGATGTACGCTCCTTTTGGCCAAAGTGCCTTCCACTTTTACTCAAATCTACCAAAAACAATCGAGGGGTTTGGAGTAATAAAATAATAATAATAACAATAATAATAATAAAAGTTGATAAAAAATTATAATTTTTGTAGTGATATAAAAAATAAATAATTTTTAAAATTTTTTGATTTTTTAGTGAAATTTAAAACTCCAAACGGATTGAATGTTGTTATTAGAGGATGTTTGAAATGAAAAAAATTAGTACAGATTTGTAAAAGTTATAGTCTTGTAATTCTTATAGTGAGTATAAAATTTAGATTTTATAGAAATTTATAAAGATTTTTCTTTTAAGAATTCCAAAAAACCGATTTTGATATTTTCACAGCCTTTCTTTTAACAGAAAATTGAATTAGAAAGAACAAGACTTCTTTAAATGGCTTAAAATTTTTTGTACCAGATTTTTTATTTTTATTTTTTCAAATTATGATTTGTCAAATGATTGAGAACAAAAAAATTCAGAAGAACTGGTAATATTTGAAGTCGGATGAAATGAGATGCCTATCGTGTTGCCGAATCTCGTCCGTTCGTGGTTGCAAAATATACGTGAGGCGATTGGCCAGACAATTTTGACTCTTTTTCTGTCTCTTCTTCTTGCAAATTTGTAGCCAAAACCAAACAATGAAAGCCGCGTGATTACCACTACTTTTTCGTAGTGCATTTATTTTAAAAAAAATTTAAAATTCAATTGCGTAAAAACTAAAAAAAATTAAAAATATCTTTTTTTTTTTTAATACTTGTTTACCCTAACAGATAATATTTATTTAGATGTGTATATGAATTTTTTTAATTTTTTTTTTTACAAAAACGATTAATATGTATAAAATTTATAATTTCTGAAAAGAAAATTAAATTTTAATAAATATTATATAAAGAAATTAAAAAGAAAAAAGAAAAAACTGAAAACGAATTTGTAATCAAACAGAGCCTAATTCTCTCATTCTTGCAAAGTTAGCCGATGGAAAGGGACATGAATTTTCGTGGAGCATTGACATTTTTAACCCGGTTTACTGGCCGGGATTCTTGTGGTTGATTAAGGCGTCGTTTGAGATTTATCAGTTACTAAAATACCTTTAGTAAAATATTTTGTAAATTATTTTTCATATTAAATTAATTAATTAAATTTAATAATAAATAATTTTATTTAGTTAATTAATAATTATTAATTAAATTATATTTCATATATTTTTATATTAAATAAAAATAAAAAAATTTACCATCGTCAACCTAAATTTATCATCAACCCAAGAATTAAAAAAAAAAAAAAAAAAACAATCCAATGGAAAAAGTATAGCAAATGCTGTTTCTTGTATTTTAATCATTATGGTGTATATATATTCAACAAAATACATATTTTTATTTTTACAAAACAATGATTTAAAAAAAAAAACTAATTTTAAAAATGGATCAGATCGACTTTATGAATCAGATTAGAATCTTACAAAATTAGATCAACAATAGGAAATGAGTGGCAATTGGCTGCAGTCAAATATAAAATAGGGGTGACAGTTGTTGGCAGTGATCGGAAATGGGTGAGAATGGTGGCAGTAGATGGCAGGTGATGGGCAACAATAATCAAAGGTGGGTGAGGATGGTGGCAGGTGGTGGGCAACAATAATCAAAGGTGAATGAGGAGCGACGCAACATTAGCGGTGATCAGAAATGGGTAAAGAGTAATGGCGACAATAATGGTGGGAGGTGGTGGCGATAGTCGATGGTCATATGTAGGTGTCACCCAACCAACGATAGTGATTGATGATGAATGATAGTTGTAACTCGCAATGGTTATAAAAAAAAAAAAAAACTTGAAAAAAAATACCCTTTTATGTTTTTATAATTTTTGAAAATTTTGAAAGTAATTTTATTTTTCTGAAAATTGAAAACTAAAAACAACCAAATGAGTTTTCATGTTTAATTTAAAAAAAATTAATTTTTTTTCAAAATTTTCAAAAATTATAAAAAATTAAAAGATGTTTTCTTAAGTTTTTATTTTCTTTCACAATCCCGATCAATCATGATTATTACCCATCATCAACCACTATCATCCACTAGTTAATACCCATATCCAGCTATCGTCAACTACCGCAGTCTCTTCCCGTCGCCACCGCGGTCACCCTCTTCTATCCTGATCACTAATTTTAGAAATGGGTACGATAGAATATAGGTAATTGTCCTCACTTATTTTTTTTAGAAAAAATTAATTATACTTATTTTTACCCTACTAATCCAATTTATCCTTACTTGCCTCACTCATATTCAACTGCCACTAATTGATTTGTCCTTAATTGACTCCATACATATCCAACTAGCTCTCGCTTCTAGGATTTCAAATCATTAAATTTTACATTAACCGGCATTTATAATTAAAAGCTTGAAAAACTGTTGATCTTCTCCTCTCTTTTTTATTTATCCAATTTCAGCTCTTTTTTTTTAATCTAACTTTATAAAAAAAATTTAATTATTTATTATTTATCAAACTTCATATGTTTTTATTTAGATAGGTCTTATAATTTTTTAGATAGAATTTTTTATCATTTATTTTTTTATCTAATATTAGCTTTTTTATTATTTATCTAAGTACGGCCTTTTTTTTTTTTTTTGGGGATAGGCCCTTTTTTTTTATCATTTATCATTCATTAAATTTCAACTATTTTTAGATATGCCTTATTGATTTTTTAAATAGGGCATGTCAAATATTTCACCAAAAACTTTTAGGTTTGGTCCTTCCTTCAACCACTATTTTTTTATTTATATATTTACGCCATTACTAGTCACCACCCACCGTCGTCGTTGTCCTTCATCCACTGCTACTATGCCAATCATCACTCAAGGCCGCCATTATGCCCCACTTAGTTTTGATCACCATTAATATTTGCGGTTCCCTCACCCCCTTCATTTACCGTCAACTGTTGTTAGTATTCCGTTGTCAATCTAATTTTCTATTATTCAAATCCAACTCAAATACTTAGATTTTGTTCTGTTTTAAAAAATAAATTTTTTAAAACCATCATTTTATAAAAATAAAAAATATATATTCTATTCATTATATATACATCATAACAATTGAAATATAAGCAATAAAAGTTGTTATACTTTTTCATTCATTGCTTGATTTTTTTTTTTTGTTTTACATTTTTTTTTTCAATTCCTAGTTTGATGATAAAATTGTGGTTGGTGATGGTAGATTTCTTATTTTTATTTAATATGAAAATATAACAAATAGAATTTAATTATTGATTAATTTTGTCAATAATTACTTTAATTAATTAAATTATATATGAAATATAATTTAATTAATAATTAACTAAATTAGATTAATTATAATTTAATTTAATTAATTAAATTGATATTAACATATTTTATTAAATTTTTAAAAAATAATATAATAAATTATGTTAATAAATTTTATTTTTATTGGATTAAATTATTTTTAACAATTAACATAATTCAAATAATTAAATCTAATTAATTTAAGTAATTAAAAATTATAATTATCAACTAATAATTACGTTACCAAACGTACTTTCAAGTTATTTCTTTTCTTTATTTTTCTACTTTAAAAATAAAAACTAAAAATAAAAAATAAAACACAAAAATTAAAAATTAAACGTAAAAATTAAAAACTAAATTTTTTTTTCTTTTTTTGAAACCAAGAGAATACTGTGTTAATGAGCATTAATCGGGTATGATGGCTTTCCTCGTAACATTCGACGAGAGTTTAAGGGAAGCTGATAAGAAAATTCCTAAGGGATAGTGAGTCTTTAAAAGTTGATACTAAAAAATGAATACTGTTTCGTTATTACGAGGGTATTTAGTGTAGTAAAAAATGAGATAAAATAAAATAAAGTATAAAATTTTTATTCTGTGCAGTGAGGTAAAAAGTGAATTATTTTTAGAGATTTTCAGAGTTTTTTGGTATTTTTTTGCTGCATCAAACATACCTTATAAAATATTAAAAAAAAAAAAAAGAAACAAATAAAAACGATTGCTAGGTTACTTTCTTGCCAAGTATATGGGTGAGACTTACCAAAGTCTACAAAAGGAAAGTTCGAGTTGATTGAGGAAATGATTAGTGTAACATTTTTCGCGGTTTGTTATAACCTTCTTACTTCTCAATCAACTTACTTGTATTCAAGCCGTCGGAATCACGTTAAAAAAAAGTTATGATTATAATTCATAACATAACTTTTAAATATGAAATGACATCTGTTATTATTTTCTTTTTTGATTTCCATGTACAATTTGAGGATTAAAATAATTGATGGTAATAATACGTTTATGTCGATAATTTCACCAATCAAGATGTCCAGTAAATTAATATATGAAATCTTCAAAATAAAAGAATATATATATTTTAAAACAAAATTATAAATACGATAATTAAAGATAATTTTTGCATTTGATACAAAAGCCCTGTTTGGAATGTCAATTTTTATTAAATAAATTTCAACTTTTTAAAAAAATTTCTAATTTTTTTTAACTTTCTCCCAAAAAAAGATCTCCAACTTTTTTCAATTTTTATCAATTTTCTCTAACTTTTACCAATTTTTATCAATTTTTTTAAATTTTTTCAAAAAATACTAAATATCAAATTGGCAAAAATTAGCCTTTTCGACAAGAATTGGCACTCCAAACTGAGCCAAATTTATTCTTATAACTCCTATGACATTTTAATTAACACATCATTTGAAAATATTTCTCTCCTAGAATTGATTTGATTTTAAAATAAATAATTGGTATGATTTGATTTGATAAATAAAATTTTATTTTTGGAATACATTTTGAATTTAAGAATTGAATTGATTTAATTGAAGAGACCTATTAAATTTGACCATGTTAATAGAAAATAGAAAATATGGTAAACATAATATATAAGGATAAATTAGTCCGGTTACTTAAATGGTTTAAAAAAATAATCAATTCTCATAAAATTTCATTATTTTATATTAAATTTCAAATGATATAGAAATCTAAAATTTTAAGTTATAAAATGAAATGAAATCCAATTCATAAAATTTTATTTTAATTTTAAACATGAAAAAGTTAAAAAAATACTTAAAAGTTGATGTTGAAGTGATATAAAAATGATATGTGATAAAATTTAATTGAAGAAAATTAAAAACTTATAGAGTTTTTTTTTTTTTTTTCTTTTGGGGCTTGGGGGGGGGGGGGGGGGGGGGGGGGAGATTATTTGGAACTCCTATCAATTTCAGTTTCAGTTTCAGTTAACCAAGTGAATTGAACCAAATTAAATTGATGTGATCAATTTCAGTTCCAGTTATTGGGTCCATCAATTCTTTGTGCGCCTCGTGGAGGCACGCGTGCATGTGTTCATAGTCTATTGTACATTGGAATTTATATGTATTTCTAATACTCCTCGGTCGAGGCCCAGAACGGAAGTGATAACGAAACTTGATTTGGGCTTGGGTCGGGTAGCCTATTTTGTATAATTTTTGCCCGGGGGCTGGAGGGTGAAGTCGACCCTCAACTTCAACCTTTCGTTTTGCGAGGGGTAACCTAAAGCCCAAACGTTGGATAATGCCCGAAAGTTGGACAGGGTGGTCCTTACCAATCAATAGGCTTAGCCAGAGCATTTATAACGCAACCAAATAGGCCTTACTCACTGATATAGCAATTTTTCCTATTGCTTTTACAGAATTTCCTCTTGTATCATCAAATCATCAACCATTAATATAATACCAACATCATTTGATTCCAACTTTAGCGCAGTGCCTGTTGTTCCCTCTTTAAATTCGACTAATTCACCTGTCATTACTTCATTAAGAACATGAATAGTTCCTTCTTTAAATTCGACTAATTCATCTGTCATTACTTCATTAAGAACATGAATACGAGCAATACAGTAGCCTACTTGAAGTACATTATCGGTGTTTATAATCTTTACTACTCTATTATATTACTCAATATGTTCATAGGTAATTTTTAACAACTTTTTAGATGTGTAGTAAAATAGAGAGAAATAAATAAAAATAATTAATTTTTAACATATTATCTTGTATCATACTAATCTTTATCAAATTAAACTTAAGTGTTTTTGTCAAAATTTATAAATGTTTATTTATGAAGGTCAATTATGTCTATTCAAATTATATATAAAAACAAGAATTTATAGTTTCATTCAGTGCCAGTTTGGAGGAAAAAAATTAAAAAAAAAAATCTAAACTTTTAATATTTTAAGTATTTGTTAAAACACTAAAAGTTGTTAATAATTTTATGTGACAAGTTGTCAACATATCACTTTTTTTGATAACTTCTGAAATTACATTAAAGTAACATGATCATTATACTGTCCCCAATTTGGCAAAAAAATTAATGTATTGATAATTTGTCATATAAGATTATTAACAATTTTTGGTATTTTAACAAACACCTGAAATACTAAAATTTTTTTTAATTCTCCAAACTGGGCATGAGTGAATTACAGAATCCATCCTTATATATAATTTGAATAGGCAAAATTGTCATTTATAAATAAACATTTACAAATTTTGATAAAAACACTTAAACTTAGTTTGGTATATAAGAACATGTTGAAAATTAAAATAAAATTTATTTATATTTATATTTTTAACAAGCATATTAAAAATTAAAAATTTGATTATTTTTATTTATTTCTATTTTTTTACTACATGTTTAAAAATTGCTTAATCATATTAAAAATATTTTTTAGTTTACATTATTTTCTAACTTAATCAAATAAAAGATTAATTATTTTAAACTTTTCTTGTTCTTGCCACAATGCCACTTGCAAAAGCCATCTTAAATAAATAAATAAAGAAAAAGCTCGCCAACATAACCATTGGGCGATGCCTTTCCCCTCGCAAAACGATGCCGCTTTACGTGACTTCAACGTCTGAAGTCGGGGGTTCACTTCAGCTCCCTTCCCCATCTTTTCAAACTGTTAAGACTACGGATGATAAAATAGACATGGTAGGCGGGTTGCTAATATATTTAAACGGATTAAACGTTAAATGGATGTAGCTCAAACTCATTCATTTAAAAGATAGATTAAATATAAGTCGGTTGAATACAGATTGGTATAAATTTATAAACCCTATCTAATCTATTTACTTATGATCTAATTTTTTTTTTTAAAGTTAGAAATTTATTTCATTTAATGTGTGTGTATATGTATAAATAGATCATTATTATTCTGATCCATTCATCTAATTTTTTTTTTATTGAAAAGTAAATAAGTAAATATGTTAAAAAAAACAAATAAATTATCACTTCGTTCTCTCTTCCCCTCTCTATCCAAAACACATGTGTTCACTAGAAAATTGGCATGGCAATATTTTTCTCTCAAACCTTGTCCAACCACCTTCTCCCCTGACATATCAAATATAAATTATTTAACCAAAAAAAGAATAAAAAAAATTTGGATTGATACATATTGTGTGTTTATACACATGCTTCTCTTTGCCTTTTTGGCTAGATAAAGCCTTACAGTTATCTTGCTACATCAGAGGATTTGTTCAACTACCTCAGCAGATATATAAGAACATTTACCCCCACAAACATATGGCTTGTTTAGAGAGAGAGAGAGAATTCTATTAACAAATTCGAACATATATTTCTTTCTGGTTCAAAAACGTAATGCAATGAAAATAAATTGAAGGCAACAGCAAACAAAGTTGCTCTTCCTTTACTTAAAACAGCACTTTCAACATGGATCAGACTGTCTAATTAAGGTGTTCAAGTCTATTATATATAAAAACAACATAAAATCAATACATTAAAATTGATTTCTTTCTTTGATCATAAAGTTTTTTCTGCTCCTAGTCATCCTATATCCAAAGGTAATAGTTCCCCACAGTACTTAGAAGCAAAGATGCAAAGGTGGAAGTAATGTTTCAAGCCAATCCTATTCCTTCACTCTCTTTTCCACAAACTTTATTCAAAACCCTTTGCTCCAAATTCCAAATACTATAAAAAGAAAGAGGAGGACCAAAAAAAAAAGGCATGGTATATACTTTTCCTTTTGCTCAAACCTGGCAAAAGATTTTTTTTTTTTTTTAATTCAATGATACAAGGACACAAACACAAAGTCAAGTCAACATGTATAACAGTTTAACAATCTATAGAATTACAACATCAGTTGAACCCAAGAAAGAATATTGCTTTAAGATCCAATTTGATTCAACAATCCAAACCAAAAATCTAAGCAACCAAAAGTGATCACCTAAGAACTATATGAATATGAGCATAATGAAGCAATTTCTCATTTCTCCCACTGTACAGTTTCAAGCAGTCATTTGTCAACTTATACAGTGAACAATCTTGTATTAAACTAAGAAAATTCTCACCAAGACACATCCCAAACTGATCAAAGAATCAAAGCCATTCAAACAAAATCTAGAGATAATCAATCAAGTTTAGATCTATAGCCGAATCAAAGGTCACAATCTTAGTTGGGAAAACTTCAAATGTTATTTGCTGTGTCTAGGAAATTTGGGAAAACTTCAAATCTCAGTTGGAAAAACTCAGATACTACCCATAGAAAACTGAGGATTTGAGGGGCCCCACCAAAGTTCCATAGTTTTAACAATTTACAGCCAATGGCTTTGCCTTCCCTCTCTCTTCCCACAGAATTCTCCCCCAAAAAATAGAGTCATTTCTGCAAGAAGTGGAAGCTCTGCCCTAAATTTTGGCCTCAACCCAACTCATCTCTATTCCATCTCCACAAAAACTACCAAAACCCACATCAGTACTTTTCTCCCGCCACTAATTCTCCCACTCAAACTATCGTGTACTCAAAAAATGGTTAGTGTCTACCCCTTGATATTCACTCAGAACAAAAGTGTAATGCACAGAATAACCATAAGAACTTGTGTGAAGAGAGTGGGAATGTGACAGATTATAACAATCTGATTAGATGGATTGATTACAAGTGTTGATAAAATGGATGATCAAGGTTGAAGTGTATCGGATTTATTGTGCAATGGAGCTGTATCAGATAGTTTCTCTTGTAACTATTTCTGCTAGTAAGTTACTGTAACTAATCTAATTAGTTAGGGCCCATCTCTCTTCTATATAAACTGCATTGTGTAATGACCAACAAATCAATAAAAATGGTATAGATTTCAGTTTCTCTTCTTGGTATCAGAGCCATAGAAACTCAAAGAGCTCCAATTGCGTCTTCTTCATCTTCATCCCTTCCACAAAATCTCACATTTCTCCTATCAAATTTCACATCCTTTATCACAGTGAAACTTGATTCCACCAATTTCGTCGTGTGGAAATCACAAATCGAAAATGTTTTACGAGCCACTGATCTAATTGGCTTCATTGATGGTTCGAATGCACCGCCACCTGAGATTTGTGTTGATTCTGAGAATAGAAAAGTTGCTAATCCAGAATATAATCAATAGATTTCGACAGATCGTCACCTACTGAGCTGCATCATCGTATTATTCGAGCATTCTTCATCTTCAAAAATCCCGAGAAGTCTAGGAGTTTTTGATCAAAAGATTCACGGTAACATCTAGATATCACATTCATTATCTGAAAAATAAACTCAGCAGCATCAAGAAAGGATCGAATTTGGTAGAAGCTTATCTTCAACAGATTAAGGATATAACAAGCCAATTGGCTTTAGTTTCCTCTACAATTAATGATGAAGATTTGATACTCATTGTTCTTAATGGTCTTCCTGAAGAGTACTCTGCCTTCAACACTACAATTAGAGCCAAATCTAAGATAATCGCCATGGATGAAGTATGTTCACTGCTTTGTGAAAAAAGCAATTCATATAGAGCTGTTCATAAAATGAATCCTCTTGATCCAACTATTGCATTTGCTGCTATGAACAATAGAAAACCTACCAACACCAATCCTAATTTCAGTTATGGATCAAATTATGGATACAGACCACATCAGAGTTTCAATTGAAATTGGAGGAACTTAAGAGGCAATTCTAAAGGCAATTTTCGAGAAAACTTTCGTGGTGGTAACAAGCCATACTTTTGGCAAAATTTCAGTGCTAATTTTCAAGAATCATTTCAACCTCCAAACCTCACTGGTGGTAGCCCTAGCTCTAAAATACTGGGTCGAATGCCAAATCTATGAGAAAGGAGATCACACAGCGTTTGATTGCTGGCATTGCACGAATCCTATTTTTCAACCATCAATGCTTTATGTCATACCCACTGTTCATCCACAACAAAGAGCATATTCAGCCTACACTCAACCACCTCAGATGTAGAGCTCCACAACATGGTTTGTTGACTCTGCAGCCACGGCACACATGACTAATGATTTGAGCAACCTGCAACTTTATCAACCTTATGAAGGCCCTGATCGGGAACTGTTGGCAATGGCAACAGTCTGGACATACAAAATTCTGGGATCGGTATTCTTCCAACTCCTCATCACCATTTCAGGCTCGACAGTGTACTTCATGTTCCACATTTATCATCTAATCTCTTGTCAGTTCATCAACTTACCAAAGATAACAATTGCTCTGTTACATTTACCAAAAATTCCTTAATGATACAAGATGATCACGCGAAAGCCACTCGATGTAGAGGTGATTATGTGAATGGCCCATACCAATTTCCTGGTTATCACACCATCTGCACATATCAGTACCACTCCATCTTCACAAACTTGGCACAAGAGGTTAAGACATCCATCCAAAGCCAAGCTTCATCAAGCTCTCAAAGATTGTGGTTTGTCTTTCAACAATGAGTTTTCTTCTTGTTGTACACACTGTTGCGTAGCTAAAAGTCATAGACTTCCATTCACTTTGTCTAATTCTAGAGTTAATGCTCCTTTAGCCTTGATACACTCTGATGTTTGGGGGCCATTTACCAATGCCAATTCTGAATATATATACCATGTCATTTGCATTGATGATTTTAGTTCTACATGGCTTTGTCCTTTGAGTTATAAAAGTGAAGTATTCTCCACTTTCTTACAATTTAAGGCTTTTGTGGAAAAACAATCTGGATTTCCATTGAAAATTTTGAGAAGTGATAGTGGCGGTGAATACACCAAACTCACTAACCGGCCTATGCAAAGCCCATATAGGTTCCTATTCTTTAATTATACTAAACATAGCGTTAAGAGCGGCTGTTTGGTTACCCAAAAATTGACAAAACTAATTTTTATATGTTTTTTTAATTTTCTTTAATTTTTATCAATTTTTTCCCAATTGTTATAACTTTTACTAACTTTTTTTTTTCCACAAAATTTTCATACTTTTTGAAAAATACATCAAATACTTGACAATTCAAAATTACAAAGGGGAGACCGACGTCGAAACTAATGATAGCTTGGTGATATTAAGGTCGGGAACCGTTGAATTAAAATCTAATGGTCCAGATACATTTATATTTTTCTAATTTTAAAAATACATAAATACATTCAGACGATTAAATTTTAATCTAACCCAAAGTCTATCTAGTTTATCTTTTTTTTTTTTTTTTTTAACCAAAACTCAGGTACTGTTTGAAAGTTCAAAATTTTGTAACTTTTAATATTTTTTAACTAAAAGTTGTTAATTGAAATTTTTTATGCATTGATGAATCAAGTTATGATTTTTAGTAACTTTTTCCAAAT
The DNA here is from genome assembly GCA_003260245.2 of Sideroxylon spinosum. Lineage (NCBI taxonomy): Eukaryota > Viridiplantae > Streptophyta > Magnoliopsida > Ericales > Sapotaceae > Sideroxylon > Sideroxylon spinosum. The sequence continues at coordinate 1,274 of QLOD02136709.1, read as the reverse complement.
TTTGAGTATTTGGTAAAATTTTAAGTAACTTTTAGCTTGGGTAAATTACTATAACTGAGTAAAAATTGATAAAAATTAATATTTTACTAAACATTCAAAAAATAACTTTTAATAAGTTTTCATTAAAAATTGAGCGGCGAAAACGGTGCCAAACGCTCCAAACAGGCAACAAGTATTTGCCAAAATGGTATTGTTGTTAAATCAACATTCATTCAGTGGCCTGTCACATTTCATATATACCTTCTTGTACAAGGGGGTCAGATCAAAGTATATGCCGAGGCATATACATCGCCCATAATTAATTTAACGTCAAGGCTGCTTTTAGTGTAAAAAAAATTTAAAAATAAAAATTATAAATTTTATTCTTATAATACTGCATATCATTTTTTAAAAATGTTATGTTTGGTAAAGAGTTGGTGAAAGTTGAACCAAAAAAAAAAAACACTTTTTCTAAATGTTAGTGAAAAGAATTAAAAAGAAAAAAGATTGGTAAGAGTTGATAATTGATGAAAAGTAAGTAAAAATTAGTTAGAGTCCTTAGATTTAACCTTTTAATAATTAGATTTCCTATATTTTAAAAGAAGACACTTATTTTTTTGAGGTTTGAAAAATAATATACTTACTTAGGTTTGAATTTTTGACAGTAATATCTTTGACCATTATTTTTTGTTAGTTTGAATGATTTGATTAATTTGATAACTTAAAAAGTCAAAAATGCACTTAAAAATTGTAAATATAAATTACTTTTTTTAGCACTTTGCCATGATATTCATATTTAGTCTAAAAAAACACTACATATACATATTAGAAAAATAAATACAATAATACATAAACTTATTTTAGAAAACCAAAATTAATTTTTTTTATATTTGTTAAATTTGAGGCATGGTATTCATACTTTCAAAGTTGATTTTACTATTTAGTAAATTTTAGAAATATTATTCATCTTTAAACTAATATATAAGTTTATATATTTAGTGTTTGTTTTATGGATGTTCATTGTTTTTTTTTTTTTAATTTGATTTTTGTAAAAAGGTACTATACATCTATAATCGCACAATAAGCATTAAATATGTATACCTACTAGGTGTGGCCCGTGCCTAAAGGCACGTGGGACCTACACCCAACCCTCCCCTCTTTTTTTATCTTTTAACCGTTGGTTTCAAACAAAAGAAAATCTAGTCATTGATTTCAAATATATATGTCATATCGACCGACTTTCTTTATTATATAGATATATTAGTCTAAATATGAATAAGATACCTATAATTTAT
>QLOD02136676.1:0-20538 GCA_003260245.2 Sideroxylon spinosum | reverse complement strand
ATGTTCAATGTGTGTTATGCCACGCCATCTTATCAAAGTCCGAGAAAAGACGGAGCTGATGATCAAGGTTTAAGCTTTTCAAAGTTATTTTCAATTTATTTTTGTAATAGGTCCCACACTGTTTTGCTGGTAGTTTGGAGAAACTGGTTGTCTTGTAATAAGCCACTAACATTCTTTCTGAAAGTAATGTAAGAAGATGTCACCTATTTGGCAAAGGTTTCTATCTTTAGATTACTATTATGTTTTGTTATTGATGAACTCTTTCTCTTACTTTGCAAACCACAATGGATCCTCGATATGGTCATGCTCAGTTGGTAGCATGGCATGATGACTTGTGCATCAGTGATAATAACATATTCAAAAATAGATTTGTTGACTTAAGATTGCTGATTGATGTTATCGTCCCTCTTTGGTTTGTGACGATGTTAAGCCAATTTTGGCACCTTGATCTTTTTTATTTTGCTTCTGCTCTTGTGAACCTTCTCTTACTCCAGAAGAGTACCACGGAATGCTATTTGACCTATCTAACATTGGCAAAAGCATTGCACATTTCCAAAATGGTGGCTTTGTTAAGGCTATGAAAGAGGTGACTTACTTCCCCAAAATCATACTCCGAACTTTGGATTGCCGTATCTTTTGTTTTTAGCTTTCAACCTTGATAGGTAGATTTTAGACTCTAGAAGGCTTTCACACCAATTATCAAGATTTTTTCTGGAAAAATGGAGGTAACGTAAACTATTCATATCAACACCTTGTGTGTAGTCATGATCAGTATCTTACTATTACCCCGTTCTAACATGATGATTGATAGGAGATTCTGTAGCTTCATCCACCTTTTGAAATATGAATATTTCATTGTACCTATGGTGGTAGCTAAGACGTACAAATGTTTATCTTCTTCACTTTTGTCTTAAACCCCTCATTTCGGTGCTTCAGCTGAACTATTTTATCAATGGATGACTAGGCATATGGTATGCATGGGGATATCCAATCACTTATACTTATCCTGTACTGTCATCCAGTTTATGGCCATGAGTCATGAAAACCAATTTTAAAGAAGAAGTGCTCTTCTAGATTCCTTCGATGGTTGGACTGCTTTACTGTCGACTGCTCATACTAATCGAGTCACTTGGTCATTCACATTATGCATCAAAATACCTTCTCATGTTATCAGTCGAGACTTCCTTGCCATACCTCTTGTGGGTCTTAGCGGTGTGGTTTCTTTTACAGGTACCAGATTATTATGCCAGTGTGGGATATGTCAAGATATCCTTACTTCTTGTGATATTAGGAGTATGTGTTTTGATGCTATAAATGGTACTAATGACAATTAAGTTGCCCAGGCCCTCCAAATGTGGGAGAATAGTTAATAATTTTCTTAACCTCTTGGAAGCATATTACAGAATTTCACTATTCCTGAGTACTTCAACTGGCTTGTAAAAGAGATAGCTCGCACTAACAACTTCTTCGCCCTTCATCCACCTTCATTTGTTCCTTTGACATTTGAGGCTAAAATTTCCTAGTCGTCTTCCATCAGGCACAGCACAAGGAGATAGATTGATGTCTTAAGAAGACAAGTGAGAGCTTTGGGTATTAAACTAGCTGATAGAGAACAAGCTTGAACTCAAGCTGAACAAATTACCTCTTCATCCAGCATTGGTAGCACGATATCTTTTAAGCATTCACTCAAAAGAGTCCGATGAACCTGTAATGATGCCGAGAACAAGTGGCTATCCAAAATGACCTCATAATCTAACTTGAAGGTGAAATCATAGCTATCAGAGCTCATTTTGCTGATATTACTTATGCCAGAGATTCAGAAAGCCTCCAAGTAGAAAAAGTTGAAAAACTTCTCATGGATTCACAAATTCATCATAATCAGGTTATTACTGATAAGAACTCTCTGATTGAGCAGGTGACAACATTGACCCTTGAGATTACTGTGCTTCATTAATAAATTAAAGCACTCCTTCATATCAGCTTGCATTCCTTGATCTTTATAATGAGTATCTTATCCTGTATTGTATTTGAAAACTTCTATAACCCTGCATATTGTTTCTTATAAAACTATAATTGTTAGTATCTATGTAACCTCTATCTTATTAATCGAACAAAATTTGCTTGAAAGAGAATTCTTTTCACGTATTATTTATGTTTAATTTTAATGACTACAATCAAAATAGAGGTGGAATAGAAGGTATCTCTTTACCGATTCTAAGGATCCTAACCCTAATAATGTGGCTTCTTGATGGTGATAAAACATGTTCTTAAGGAGTTGATGTCTTGGATAGATCTTCTTTTTTCATTTCTCTAACATTGGCAGATCTTGAACTTAGTATTGAGGAGAAAATGATTACCTAGCGCCTTATGCACCATTATTATCCATAGATACACACATACATGTTTTTTTTGCTGATATTGTCATCAGCACCCTTACAGGTTTTCACCAATGCCAGCTATGCCGTTGTTGCACAAGAGTGCCCTTTTAGGTATTCATTGTGTCAGTATTTTTGTATCTTACCATGATTCTACTTTTTTGCCTATAGTGCCTGCAAGCGAGTTTTCACTATAACCTGAATCAAGCATTTATTTACTTCTCTCATCTTCATAGCAATCTTTGAACAAAATCTTCTCATTCATGTCAAAACATTTCTCATGGTCATTTTATTATTGAAAAAGTTCCTTACAAAGAAGATCTTTATGAATAAAACATCCTTACACTGTCAGAATTAATAGGGCTTGGGAATGCTTCTCCATCCATCTTTGCCTGGATGAGGGCTCGTCCTGAGAAGACATTTTCAACAATGAATGGTCCTTGGTAATTGGGAGCAAACTTTCCTTTAGCTTCTGCCTGAATAGGTAAACACATTTCAATACCAAATCTCCCTCCATGAATTCATTGGCTTTGACTTTGCAATTGTAAGATCGAGCAACCCTTCGCTAGTAACATTGTAAATTATTCAATGCTTCTAGCCTTTTCTCATCTAATAGTGTGAGGTATTCTTCTCGTTCTGGATCCATTCTGTTTCATCAAGTTTACCTCCATCATGACCCTCAATGAGGGTGTTTCCACTTCCACTAGAAGGATAGCTTCAATTTCAAAAACCAACGAATAAAGGATTGCCCCAGTTGATGACCGTGTTGTGGTTCTATAAGCCATTAAAGCGTACAATAGTTTCTTATGCTAATCCTTGAAAGTGTCTATGGTCTTCTTGATGATCCTTTTGACGTTCTTGTTTATCGCTTCCACTACCTTATTCATCTTAGGGTGATAAGTTACTGAAGATGATTGATCTTAAACTCCTTGTATAATGCCGACATATCATCATTGTTCAAATTAGTGGCATTATTTGTAATGATAGATTTTGGAACCCCAAATCGACAAATTAAATTACGCTTGATAAATCAAACTACCACTTTCGACATCACATTGGCATAGGACTCAGCCTCTATCCATTTGGTGAAGTAGTTGATTGCCACTAAAATGAATCGATGCCCATATGAAGCATTAGGTGTTATGGGCCCAATCATATCCATGCCCCGCATAGAGAAGGGATATGGGGCTGACAGAGTTTGCAATTTTTTGGTGGAGTCCTTAGAACATCTGCATAAATCTGACATTTATAGCACTTGGTACAATGCGATTGCAACGGTAACCAATAATACCCAGATCGCATGATCTTTCCCATCAAATGAGGACCACATTCCCTTTCATGAACTTCCTTCATTAGCTTATTTGCCTGACTTTCAATCACACACCTCAATGGCCCAAAAGATGAATTTTTGAATAAGATCTCACTAGTAATGAAATAACCCTTGGATAGCCTGAGAATTGCTCTCTTATCCTTTTTGTTGATGTCTCGTGGGTATTCTTTAGTCTGGATTAGCTTCTTAATATCGATGAACCATGGTTATTCTTTCTCTTCAATGACATTGTAATGATAAGAAAGCTTGTCTTGAATTCAAATTTGAATGATTGGGATATCTTTATGTTTTTCAAACTTTACTAAGTAGCCAGTATAGCTAAATCATTGGTAAAAGCATTGTTTGATCATAGAACATGATGAAAGGACACTTTGTCAAACTGCTTAGCTAGATTGACTACTTGGTGATGATAGATAAGAGCTTCTCATCCTTAGTCAGATAAACTTCATTGCCTTGCTATATGATCAATTATGAACCCCACATACTGTGAGCTTCTTGATTTCAAAATCTAAGGCCATCTTTAACCTACTATAAATGCTTTATATTCTGCCATGTTATTGGTGCATTCCTCTAAGAGTAAATTTGCAACTACTGGAAATTCGTTCCCTTTCTTGGAAAGCAAAATTACCCCAATTCTTGCACATTTCTTGTTTACTATCCCATCGAAATACATCTTCTACCCAGGTATTTGATCTACTTCTGTCTGTGCCATGAAAATATCCTTGTTGAGAAATGTAAGGTCAAAGGGTTCCTGATCATTCACTGGATTGTCAACAAGATGATCTACAATGATACTCTCATTAACAGACATGCTGGTGACAAATGATATGTCAAATTCAGACAAATCATATGCTATTTAGCAATTTTATTAGATAGACTTGGCTTCCCAAGCAAGTACTTTATAGGATTCATCCTGGAAATGAGGTGCGTTGCTTGATACAACATATAACGACGTAGAGACAAGCTACTCATGCCAATGCACAATAAGTTTTTACTATGCTCGTATACTTTTCTTCATATCCCTCTAACTTCTTGCTTAGATAGTAGATAGCCTTTTCTCTATGGCCATCTCTTTCTTGTTGACCTAGAACACAACCTATTAAATTCTCATAAACTGTTAAGTACTTTAGCAACAATAGATCTGGTTCAGGTACAACGAGTATTAGTGGGTTGAGCAAATACTGCTTGATCTTCTCAAAAGCATTCTAACAATCCTCATTCAATTCTTTAGTGTTGTCTTTCTTGAGCAAATAAGAAGGGCTCATAAGTATGAGTGAATCATGCAATGAAGCAGCTGATGAAGTTTATTTTACCCAGGAAAGACCTGATTTCCTTTCCTTTCATAGGCACTGAAATGTCCAAGATGGCTTTTACTTTGACAGATCAATGGCAATTTCTTTTCAACTAACTATAAACCTTAGTAATATGTCGGATTTAATTTCAAAAGTGCATTTTATCAGATTTAATCTTAATTTGTACTTGCAGAATCGATTAAACACCTTCTTCAAGTTAACTAGATGATCTTCTTTAGTTCTTGATTTTACTGTCATATCATCCACATATACCTCTATTTCCTTGTACACCATATCATTAAATAACATAATCATCACCGTCTGGTAAATTACCCCAGCAATTTTTTACCTAAAAGGCATGACTTTATAGCATTAAACTCCCCATGGTGTGATGAAGGCAGTTTTTTCTTGATTTTCTTGAGCCATCTTGACCTGATTGTATCAAGAAAAACCATCCATGAATGAGAACATCTGATAACCTGCCGTGTTATCAATGAGGATGTCCAAATGCGGAGGGAGAAATCATCCTTAGGGCTGGAAGCATTAAGATCTCGATAATCCATGCACATCCTAACTCGACCATTCTTCTTTGGTACTGGAACAATGTTAGCAATCCAATTTGGATAAGTGACCACTTTGAGGAATCCAATATTGAATGGTTTGATAACCTCCTCTTTGACTTTGAGGCTGCATTCTAGTTTTAATCTTCGAAGCTTTTGCTTAACCGGTCTTGAGTCTGGTAGTATGGGGGATTGATGTTCCACAATCTGGGTATCTAATCCTGGCATATCTTCATAAGACCAGGCAAATACATCCTGATAGGCTTTCAGCATCTTGATCATTTACTTTTTCTGAAACTTGTCCAGGACAACTCTAATCTTTATATTCTTTTGTTTTCTTCCATTCTCAAATTAATGGTTTCGGTGTCTTCTATGTTGGGTAATAGTCTATTCTCATGCTTCTTCAACTCTTTCTAAAATTCCTCGATCGTGGATTCAAAAATCTAAGGATCATCTTCGATGTCGATCTGTATAGTGTCATAATCCACCTCTACTTTGAAATCATAGTCATCAACTATTGGAACATGTTTATAAAGATGAGGAAACGTCTTGAGGCCAAGATTCCTATAACAAAAAGTGGAAAAATAGAAGTGAATTTAAGGGGGATGATTTCATAAAAAATCAATTTAGATAAGCATAAAAATAGATAATTTTCGATTTCGCGTCATCCTCTGATCATAAACAACCATCACATAGATAATAACCTTTGTAATTGTTTATAATACTTTAATACACCAAAGACTTAGAAATAGTCATCATTAATACAAAACTTAATATTTAAGATAAAAACCAAAGAGTGCTAGGCTTAAGCAAGTTTAATTATCGAAACTTGCAAGCCTTTTTGACTATCTTCTAGACCGACCAATTCTTCAAAGTTTCTCTAGGATTGCTAGACTCAGGCAGAGGTACAAAATCCTTTTCCTTATTCATGGTTGCTGCATTCATGAATCTATAAGACACGAATCTGAGGGCTTTGTCTTCTTGTGCATTCCATTTTCTTGCCTTCTTCATTCGTGAATACCCTAAGCCTTTCTTGTCTAACTAGCCTCTGATGGTGATTGGGTACTATATTCCTTGTAAATATCTTCCTAGTCCCAACTGGCCTCTCTCAATTGCAGTGACATACTACAACACTTGAAAGCTAGAAGGTTCTGTTCCCTGGATATTTAACACACAAGGCGCCTCATAAATGGTAAACTCCTCTTCTACATAGATTATAATGAGTTGATCATCCATGATCATTTTAATCTTTTGATGAAGGCTTGAAGGAATAGCTCCTGGAGCATGAATCCATGGCCTTCTGATGAGTAGATTATAAGTTGCATGTATGTTTAGTACTTGAAACTTAATATCGAATTGCACTGGTCGAATCTCTACTATCAAGTCACCTTTTCCTAAGGGCTCACTTCTTATTCCATCAAAAACTCTGATTACTACCTCGGAACTATGTAGCTGATCTTCTTGTAATCCCAGCCTTGTATAAGTCGTCAGTGGGCATACATTTAGTGCTGAACCATTATCAATTAGTACTCTGGAGACTATGAGTCCTCTAGTTTTGACTGTGATGTGGAGTGGCCTCATATGATCCTTGCCTCCTTTTGGTATTTCATCAATAGTGAAGGTAATGGCCTGAATCGTGATAATATTCGTTATCATCTCCCCAAGGCTTTTGGTTAAATTTCTCTTCGCATATGAGCTTGCTTCAGCACATCGATAATAGCATTTTGTGTTCTTGAGAAGAGATCATCAATTAGAGCAAAGAAATCTGTGCTGGTAGCTTTCTTAGTTGATCTAGGATGTCGTAGTCACTATTTTTCAGTATTTCTCATTAGTTCATTTGCTTCTTCTTGCGTAGCTCTTGGAAGCTCTTTCTTTTCTCTTCTCTTGAGGACATATGCACATCCTGATCGGGTAATGAGACCTACCTCCACAGTAGGTTCTTTATTGGAATCAACATCAGGGGATAATTTCAGGGAATAGCCTTTTCATCTATCATTGTTAGTTGTTGCATCAAAGGAAGAACCATTGAAGGAGTTGAAACTGTTGTTGGATTAGGAGAAGATGGAAAAGGAGTGGTGCAAGAAGGCTCTGGATTCTTTGATACTTCAAAGTTAGAAACTCCCGAGAATACTGACTTGGGTTTGATGATCACATATGGAGGAGTAAAGATTGGGGTTTTACCCTATTGATGTGGTAACCCTAGCCAAATATAAACTCTTGCTATAGTTTTTCCTGGCAGAGTAAATCTCACTTTGGGAATGGGACATATTATTTGTTGTTTCTTGGACAATGAAGCTTCAGGATTGGACGGCTTCTTATCAATATCGGCCAAAGCAATGACCAATCCCTCAAAGGAAATCCTTCTTTCTTCCTTATCAGTTGTTTGTGCATAATAGTCTTGCAACTGAATAACTAATTCAATCACGTTAATATCCCCAAAGAACGAACCTGATGACTCTATGATAGTACTCTAGCCCCTATAATGAACTGGTCTTGGAGAACCATAGGGGTTGTATGAACTATTTGATCCTTTACCTTTGGTAGATGAAAATTGGTTACTTAAAGATAATCCTGTTGAATATAATGGTGGGATTGATGGGTTATATCTTTCTAACATAGTCACGTAAGGGATTGGAGTAAAAGTTTAGGTTGCAGGAGTATGTGTAATGGTAACTCTTTGGGATGAAATAGTTATGGAATAAAGAGGTGGTGCAAAATTGAGTCAAACATGGTAGATGTATGGCTACAGGACACACTTCCAGGAAAGGATATGAGATCTTATGATGATCTTAGAGAAGGTATAGGGAAGTTCAGGGTATAAGTGAATCGGGTGAGTAAGGGATATATTGTGGTACAAGTGGTGTGTATTCTGGTGTTTTAGGTCAGTTCAATTGAGATAACTGGGATTGAGCTGGATAGTGAGGAGTGTAAACTGGTGATAAAGGGGTATACTCAGGGGAGTCTAGATCCAAAGTTAGAGGGAGAGAAGTGTATTCAGGTGACAATGGAATGGAACAAATACTATCCTTGGACCTTTGAGATGCATAAGACTGTGGGTCGAAGGACGTCAGCTTATGAAGGTATCACTATTGAGAGTGGCTACCATATCAGAGTTATCAGGAGCTTCATCAATTCTAATTCTTACAATAGTTACTTCTTCTCTAATCAGACAAGAGAAATCAAATGCTTCATTTTGGAAGATAGTATTTGCTGTTGCATGATATGGCACCGGATTTTTGGTAACATAAGATGTAGCAGGGGTCTGTACTGCTATGAGCCTATTATCTATCATGTCTTGAATTTTGCTTTAAGGGGAAACAATTTTTTGTGTCATGACTTACAGATCCTCCATGATATGCATAGTTCTTTGATGGGTCATAGTTTCTTAGGAATGGGGGAGTTGTAGCTCTGTATGGCAGCAGTTGAATTTAGTAAGTAGCCAAAAGTTGCTGAAATGCTTCAGTCCATGTGTATACAAGGCTTGAAAAGACCCTTCTAGGCCTTGATAGGAATCTCTACTGATTATTGTTCCATTACCCTTGGGCTTGGTACATTGAAACAGGTGGTGTTGCTAAGAGAAAGAAAGAAATTGAAGACTTAGGTGGTAAAATAGTTGAAACCCCCATTTCTTTTCTAGATTCTCTCCTATCGTAAGCTTTCTTAGTAGTATCAATGGACTTGGCATAAGGATCAATTAGTCTGCAGAACGGATACCCTATTCAATAATTTCTCCTTGTATGATCAACTTGGAGAATGTCTAGTGCAAGTTTGTGAACACTCTATCAAAAAGTAAAGCCTTTTCAGGGTTTGTACAAATATTTGAACAAACTCATTGTCGGTGAGAGGAGGGTCAACTTGTGAAGCACTTGCACGCCACTTGAGGGCATATGTTTTGAAGGTCTCTTTATCATCATTTTTTTGTGGCCATTAAGGAGCAGCAATCCATTGCAAGCTCAGAGTTGGGCGATACTGCTTTATAAAGGCCACTGTGAGTTCTTCCCAACTTTTTACATGGGACATATCTAACCTTGAATACCATTGGAGGGCTGGACCAATCAAACTCTATTAAAAGACTTGCATCATCAAATGATGGTTGTCATTGTATCGACCTAATGCTCTAGCATATAATCAGAGATGGGTAATAGGATCAGTTGCCCTATTATACTTAGGGAATTCAGGCATCTTGAACTTTGGTAGCAATTTCAGGTTAGGGAAGAAGCAAAGATTTTCAGAGTCAAAATTCTTAAACGAGCACCAGAATAGTTTTTCAGGGCATCTTCAATGCTTCTGATCTTCTGTGCTAAGGCGGGGTCAACATGGGAGAAGGTTACTTGTTGTAGTTGATGAGAGAAAGCAGCATGCTAATAATACTATAGGACTACTACAGAAAAAGAAGGTGTTTGGTACATTCCATATTTTGGTCTGGGTAAATTGAAACCTACTGATGCTGAGAAGGCACATTTGAACTTGGATGTTGTTGAAAAGATTGAAGTTGAGGAGTTGGGAATGTGAACACTAGTCCGGGCTGAGTGGCTTCCAATTGATGATAAGTCTCATATCCTATATAACGATCTCTCTATTCTTCTTCTGAAGCTAGAGGCATCTAATAAAATAGGGGCACAATTTGACTAATTTGAGAAGTAGGAATATGTGCCATTACCCGGTTAAGGGCCATTGTTAGTCAAGGGAATTAAGGATGGAGCAGTAATTCCGTGAACTATTGGTGGTAGTGTCCCAAAGAGAGATGAAACAACTCTACTCGAATATCGAGGAGCAAAGATAGTAGCTATAATGACTAGTGTTTCAATAATGATAACAGATGAGAACTAAGTTGTAAGTGGGGGAAAACTATGGTGCCTGAATACCCACATCATATAGGATTTATCTCAGTCATAATTCTAGCTCGAGCTCTTGTATGAATAGGAGAACAGCAAAAGCGACGATGTGAACAATCAGTAGCAATGGTGCCAGTAAAATTTGTTTAATTAAATACTACTTTTGAAATTGATATTTTCTCAATTTTATACATGGGATCATCCTTATTGTTGAGGGAAGAATATAATGAACAATAAATAAACGTAAGAAATTTGTCATTAAAATCCAGATACAATGCTTTTTCCCATTCAGATTATCATTAAAAATCACATTACAATCGCAAAATTGAAATGAATATTCACTTTATAACCCAGTAAATCATTCTTACATTATAGAAACTTTGAAATAATTCTAACTACTCTGCAATACTGTGATCTTGATGATGAGATAGTGAAATTTCCTCAACAAATGAATGGGCATCATGGGCCAATCTCGTTGTTCAACAATCTTCACATGTTCTAGTTCAAACTTCTTTGGGGTTTTGAAAATTCTTTTATCAATAATTTTGATGAAATTTCAGCAAAATTACAGGATAAAAATAGAGAAAATTATTTTTTGGAAAATTTCTAGCTTAAATTAGGCAGAGTTTTAGGTAAAGACTTTTAGAAAATATCTACCTTAAATCCAGGAAAGTTTTGGGTAAAAATGTTTGGACTATCTCTGCCGTAAATTTGGCAGAGTTTTAGATAAAAAATGTTTGAAATATCTCTACCGTAAATCCGATAGAGTTTTGGGTATAAATGTTTGGAAAATTTCTATCATAAATCTGGTAGAGTTTCGGGTAAAAATTAGGTTTTGCGAGGATCTTGAGCTAAGACACACAAGGACTAAGATTTTGGATTTTAAAATGACAATCTTTTGCACAGTATGAAATGTTCTTTTTAGGAATTTGATTTCTTTAGACAAAGGGTAGGCTATGAAATCCTATGAGGACAAAAATGAGTTGGGTGAAAAGAATCAAAAAATGCAAACATAATGAATAAATCAGTTAGCACTACTCTTCTTCAGTGTTTCCTAACAATAAGGTTTTACGAGGCTCCAACTTATAACTTTATTGGGGTTTAGAGCTTTATGTAATGCATCCTAGAAAGGTTAATGGCTACTAGATCTTCAAACCTCCAGTTTTCTAAAGAAAACCTTCTTAGGTTGGTGATCCAACCAGGAAGAGGTTGGATACTCCTATCAGGCGGACTGCATACGCAACCATATCTTAGAGCGACCTCCTAACTTCCCTCAACTAACTAGAGGGTAAAAAATAGGTAATGCAGAATATGCTGAATGAAGTATAGTATATGAAAAATAGGAGAAAAAAAAACAAATCAGTATATATACAAGCACGTAATCTTATAGATGTTAGTACAGATAACAATATTTATTTTATATATGTTGATGTTATACATGAGATGTTATACATGTTAGGAAACATAACAACATTTATTTAAATATTTATCCATGTTGACAAAACATTTATGTATTCTAAGGAAATTGAGTTTGTATGTCTTGATTTAAGAAAACTAGAGATTGTGGGGGTGAGATTATGACTATAATGAAAGGAAATTTTGGTTGAACCCCAAAAAGAAGTCCCCAGTGGAGTCGCCATCTATTGTGACGGGTCCGCATATCAAGTCGTAGCTAGGGTGCACGTATTTTGTCCTTCTTGCAACGGATACATTTGAGGTCGTCCATATATAAAAACTTATATTTTTATTTTAAAGGGCCTTGATTATAGAAAAATAGGAGTCGCCACTCAATATTATCAAGTTGTGTGTGCTGAGAAACCTGAGTTTTATATTTAAAAATGTTTTTATGTTATGATTTTTAAAAATATTACGAAAAGCCCATTTATAATCATTCTCAAGTAGTCTGTGCAATCAATGATGATGAGTCCAGAGGTTCTGTTACGTTGGAAAACCAGTTTTACCCCGATTACCCAAGGATATCCAATATCATTTTCCTTTTTTACAATTATAATTTCACCAAATAATATCTAGTTTACTGATATCACAACAATATAAACTCCTGATGCACATAATGGATAAACAGCAAGATGGATGTGCTTGATTGAGCTACCTATCTATCTCAAATGAGAATCAAGTTAATTGTAATTCGTGTGTGGTGCAGTGATGTTTTTACCTATTTGGCAATGATACTTTCTAAGGGGGTTCTATATTCTGGATAGACTCTAAATGTAAATTAAAGACTAATCTTCTATCAAAATATACATATATCAATTTCTGCAAATAACAAATTCAAGTTAAATGCAATGAGATGAAATGCTTGGAAGGTTTAGATGACCAAGTGAGAGTAATGATAGTGATAATAAAAATAGTAGTGGGAATTATAGTGGTAGATGATATGAGTATAATGGTGACCGGACCTGGGCGATGTACCCAAGTTATCTACGAATACTGGACTGGGAATTAGGTCCTCATAATTCAGAACTTAAAGTGGTCCAAACTACATAAGATAGTATACAAATGCAAAAGTCTAAATCAGGGTATAAGTAATGGTCTATAGAGACTGTGGAGACTACACTTAAGCTATCTGCTCAAGCCGCCTATGTACCCTGTTGAAGGATCAAGTCATCGTAGCTCGGTAAAATAAGCAAATGCCTAAGGTATGGGTGAGTAGCGAGAAACAAGCACTAGAGTATAAACTCCACAAAGGCACATATAGGATTGATACCAGGAGTAAAGACTTCACATGGGTGAATATGGTATTATCACCAGGAGTAAAGACTCTACATGGGTGAATAAAGTATTATCACCAGGAGTAAAGACTCCATATGGGTGAGGATGGTATTGTCACTTGGAGTAAAGATCCACATGGGTGAAGACGGTATTGTCACCAGGAGTAAAGACTCCACACGGTGAAGATGGTATTGTCACTAGGATTAAAAACTGCATATGGGTAAAGACGGTATTATCACCAGGAGTAAAGACTCCACATGGGTGAACAGGGTATTTTCACTAGGAATAAATACTCCACATGGGCGAAGACTGTATTGTCACTTGGAGTATAAACTTGACATGGGTAAAGATAGATAGATATCTATCAAGAAATAGGTCTAAAGGTATAAACTCTAAGGTTTGGTCAAGTCAGTATGTGTGAACTCGAGTTTAATGGCATGTGAATAATCAAATGTAATGACAATCTTATCACAATATCAACATGTTAACAAGATGCTTTTTACAAATATTTCCATAAGATGAATAAACTTAGGATTTAAATGCTCAAAAAAATCCTAAGCTATTTCCATAGTCTAGGTTGGTATACAACAAATCTCTAAGGATATTTACATCCTTGTAAGGGTGGACTTGCACGCTTTCTAGTAGTCTACCATTTTTAGCATAACTTGAATATGATAAATATTAGAATTTAACAAGACTTCTGATATGAACATGTGTTTTAAGAAGATATCATGTAATAAAGAAATTTTTAAGATCATGTTAGGTTTTCCCAGGCAAAACCTAAATCGGATAGAACCTTGGACTTGAAACATAAGTTTGACAACCTATAAACAACATGAACATTTCAACATTGGAGAAAACATTTTTATTTCAAAAATAATAACGTGATAACCTTACTGCTTAAACAAATAAAGTGTAGGAAAACACGTTGGAGCAAATAATTTATACTGAAACTTTGAAGCTTTGAAAGGAGAAACTCAAAGACTATCCAAACACACTTGAAAACACCAAAGGGGTCCGGCTCTTAGAAGGATTATGTGGGCTACTTTTGGTTGGGAAAAGAAGAAGGGAGGGGCTGTTTTCTCTGGGTTGAAGAGAAGGAAGAGAGGGAAAATGGGTTGTTTTGTTTTAGTTGGGAGAAAGGAAGAAAAGAAGTTTGGAACTTTTATCACAACCTCTTAGAAAAGCTTCCTAGTGGCCGGCCTCACTGGAGAGGGAGAGGGAGTTGAATCAGGAAGAAAGGAGAAGGAAATGGGGCTAGTTTGAAGAACCCTCTATTTATAGACAAATTTGGCAATCAGGTTTGTATATCAAGCTAAGAAAAAAAGTTTGCTAAACATGTTATGCAAAGCCATGTGTCAAACAAGTTAATCAAGTGTTTTCTAAACATAATGGGCAAAAAGATTTGAATTACAAAACAATCAAAAAGATTTGCCCAACAAAATAATCAATACTCAGGAATCAAGCACACTTGCAATGATGGAATAGCAAAAATCTTTGTTAACACACTTAACAAACTTGTTTGCTAACCTAAATAGGCAAACTAAATTAAATAACATGTTAGGCAAACAATTTTGCAAAGAAAAGTAAAGAAATATGTTTAAATAATTAGTTAATCAAAATATTTTGCAAAACCAAGTTAACAGACAAGTTTGTAAATCAAAGAAAGCAAAAAGTTTGCAAAATTTTCTTAAAGGCAAGGAGGTTGGTAGTATGAACAAAAATTGGGCTGAATTGGCTTGAGCCACAAAGTTGGAAGTGCACCCGGAAGGTTTGGACCATTTTAAGACCTGTGGTCCAGTTTTTGGAAGATTTCAAGACTTCTGGGACACTTTTTTGAGTGATTAAATAATTTAGGTTAAAATCTAGGTCAAAAAGAATTTTCTGAAATCAAGTTGTGTTCATTTGAAAATTACTATGCGAAAATAGACTAACATGGAGAGGCGGTACCAAAACTTCTTCGTAACCTTTAGAGGTCTACTTCAGAGTACTTTGCCCACTAAAATCATTCTTAAGGACTCCCAAAATTCCCTCAGAATGACTTTTGGGCCTTTTTATGAACTCATAAATAGCTAGCAAAAATTTGAGTTAGGACTTTGGAAAGAGTCCCTAAAAAGAAATTTTACTTGTTTTGACCGTACCTATACCTAGATGGATACGTCTTGATCATTTCCATGTGATCTTAAAGCCTTCTGACCTTATTTGTGGATCTCAATGATGTTCGTGGCTTCATTGTTGCAGTTTTGTCGGTAAATGCAATTTTAGACATTCTGATGTCGAAACTACCTCTGAAGGCCCTTTTCGCACATTCCAAGCCCAAATTTGGATTCTTCCATAAATTCTCATATAATCTAGAGTTTCCCACATTTTTGGATTTGATTTAATTGTTCTAGTGAATATTGCTTTATGAGCTCGCTAGTAACCCTCGAAATTGATTTTCGAGGCACGTTGAATTTGATCAAATTTTCAACATTAGAATGAGGAATTCCTCTTCTTGAATTTCTTCGTAGATTTATATAGAGTTTTAATCTCATCTGGGCTCTCAATTCAACTTTTCTTTGAATCTAGGGCCAAAATGGTCATTTTTGACGTAAGAATCTCTTGGCTCTGAATTGGGGTTGATTTACCTGTCGAAGAAAATTATATTTGATATTTGATATTTAAAGCTCGAAGAAAATTATGACAAATATTCTAAAAGTATAATTGAAGATTTAGAATGATATTTGATTATTTAGAATGAATTTTAAAATGCACAAGGTATTGAGCAAAAATGAGGTGTCAACAGTAGCCTACCCTTAGAATCTTCTTAGCCAATACTCTACCCTCTGAGTGGTTTCCACATACGCTTTCATGGGCCTCTCTCATAGCATAATTGGCGTTTTGGTCATTTACACACCTCAGTAAGGGGGATCTATGTCTTATTTTGTAAAGGATCTCAACCACAGGAGATATCTGTTTGATCAGTACTAAACCATTTTTGTCTCATTCTTATCAGTTAACAGAGCTCCATTCTCCAGGTAGTCCCAGATTGGTCTTGCCCATTCGACGTCTTCTTCATTTTGGTTAACCTCTAGGATCTGGATGCTTGGGGAATTTAGTATTTTAATTGGACTGTCTGCATTCATCTCCTTTGCAGATGCAATCTTAGCCAATAAATTGTCCTCTTGGTTCTGCAGCCTTGGAACTCACTATAGTTGAAACTACGAAAAAATTTTGGCAATAATTTTTTCCATTTCGAAGTACTCAATCATATTCTCTCCTTGTGTTTCATAATCTCCTTGTACTTGTTCCACAACTAATTGGGAATCGCTGTGAACTAGTATCTGCTCCATCTCCATTCTCTGAGCATTCAGAGACTAATGATTAAGGCTTCATATTCAGCTTCATTTTTGGAGGTAGGAAACCTAAAACGTAGTGCATACTCTAGTTTATGGCTATCAGAGGAGATAAGGATTATACCTAACCAACTGGAGTTTTGGGTGGAAGATCCATCAACATGTAACACCCAAATTTGCTCTATATCCTCATCTATAGATGTGTTATAAATTTATTTATAAAATCTACCGTAACTTTCCCTTTAATTTCCATTCTTGGTTGACACTGAATGTTGAGCTGTTTGAACTCGATTAGCCACTTCATCAATCTGCTCGAAGTCTCTGGCTTATGCAAAATGTTCTTTAGGGGTTGATCAGTAAGCACTGTGATGTATGGGCATGGAAGTAAGCTCTGAGTCATCGAGCCATTGTTACAAGAACAACAGCCATCAATTCAAGCTTTGGGTACCATTTTTCTGCCCCTTCTAAGAGCCTTGCTCGTGTAATAGACTTTCTTTTGGAAAATTCATTTTTCTCGAACAAGTGCAAAACTCATTGTCGTGGCTGACACGGAGAGGTATATGTATAGTTCTTCCCCTGGGATGGTCTAATTGAGTAGAGAAATCTATCTTATGTACTATTTCAATTGCCAAACAGCATCGTCACACTTTGCTGTCTATTTAAAAGCCTTCCTTAGCACTTTGAAGTAGGGGTGTCATTTGTCTATAGAATGGGAGATGAATCTATTGAGAGTTACCACTCTCCCAGCCAGTTTCTGCACTCCCTTTACATTTCCATGATTGCTCAAAATTTCTAGATTGATTTCAATTTCTCTACTGGACAACATAAAGCCAAGGAACTTAGTAGACGCAACCCTAAATGGATACTTGGTTGGGTTTAGCTTTATTCTATACTTTCTCAAAGTATCAAAGGTCTCCCATAAATCAGTAATGTAAGAAATGACCTTCTTTCTTTTTACAAGTGTATCATCAACATATATCTCCATGTTTGTTCCAATCTAGTTGTTGAACATTCTATTTATCAGTCATTAATATATCGCACTTGCATTTTTTAAACCAAAAGGCATCACATTATAGTAATATAGTCCACGGTCAGTGATGAACACTATGTGCTCCTGATCGTGTTTAGCTATCTTGATTTGATTGTACCATGAGAATGCATCCATGAATGACAACAACACATGGCCTACTACAGAATCAACAAGCAAATCGATGGCTGGCAATCAAAAACTATCCTTTGGACAAGATTTATTGAGATCCATCAAGTCCACGCATATTTTCCACTTGCCATTGGACTTTTTCACCATGACTACATTTAATAGCCAAGTAAGGTAGTGGACTTCATGGATAAATTTGGCTTTCAACAACTTACTGACTTCCTATTCGATTGCCTTATTCTATTCGGGACAAATAACTATTCTTTATCGTTTAATTGGTCTAGCCCCGGAAATATATTCAGATGATATGCCATCACTCTTGTATCAATTCCCGCAATATCCTTATGGGACCAGGCAAAGGCATTTGAGTTTGTTAAAAAATATTTTAACTCATTCTTTAACTACTTAGGATTTTCCAAGCCCACCTTGACTGACCTATTTTATTCAGGAATACCAATCATAAAATCATCTAGCTTATCTACTGGTTATTTTTTCCTTATCACCTTGTCATCTCTGACTTCTAGCCCATAAATGACCATTGTTTCTTTGCTCAAGTCTCCCTTCAACGATGACATGTAGCACTCCTTGGTAACCTTCTGATCACTTTTTGCATATCCCAAGGCATTTTTGGTTGGAAACATAACCCTTAAATGGTATGTGGATGCAAAAGCCTTGAACTAATTGAGGGATGTCCTCCCCATAATATCATTATACGCTAATGGGTAATCAACTACTAATAAATTTACTGTTTTGTTAGCTTGATGGGGCTCTTCCCCACGAGTCACTGGCAATACAATGGAACCAAATGGAGTTACTTGATCCCCAGCGAAACCAACAAAAGGGGATGCCATCGGTTATAGTTTTTTTTTTTTTCCAATTTTCATTTTTTCAAAGGCCTCCTTAATATAAAATATTTTCCGAGCTCCCATTATCCACTAAGATTCTCCAAGTCTTGAAATTTGCTATCATAGAAAAAAATCACAAGTGCATCATCTTGGGGTTGCTATACCTTATTTGCTTTATCTTTAGAGAAGGTGATTGGGTGGGACTGTGCCCTTGGCTTATTTGTTAGACGTTCGACAACCAACACCTCCCTGTTTCTGCTAACCTCCCAAGCGTATTTCCTCCTGGCACTAGAAGACTCTTCTCTAGCAGTAAATCCATCATAAATTATCCTCATTTCACTGATCGACTAGTTGTTTTGGTGAGTTTGGTTGGGACTTTTCTGTTCTGGGCTTCTTCTTGGAGTCTCTCGCTCGCCCCTTCTACAATTGTCCCAATCGACTACAAACTGCCTGAGCCTTCTTCTTCTTATCAGCTTCTCGATCTACCTCTTGAGGTTGATACAATTGTCCATGTTAGGGGTGAAACTTTTAATATTCCACATGGGATCATTGATCAGCAGGGGTCCTCAACTTTGTTGGCCACTTTAAGGCTGGGTGATTTCAGATCTCGTAGAAAATAGTCTCTAACCTTATGTTAAGAAGAATGAAGTTATGGTCGAGGTTATCATATCACAATGCGCCCAGGTCTATAACCTTTCGTCATACTTTTGATTCATAGAATTGCAAAGCATTCCTTGAGTCACTTGGTCTTTTCTTATCCGCCTTGGAGCTTCCTGCTCCATCACTTTTACTTTTGCCGTCTGGCCATCCTCCACTTTGATATGTTTTTAAGCACAAACCACTTGCTCAACTTCTATGTCAACATTGAAACTTCTAAAGTGCCACCAAAATTTTCTATGTCTATGTTGGCCTATTTAATGGCCACTAAGCTTGCTCGACATCATTGGACTACTCTAAAACTTCAGCTTGATCTTCAGCATTCTGTTGCTTCTGATCTTTCTGCCCTTCATCAGCGATGGCACGTTTAGGCTTGATCCCAGAAAAGTCTAAGTTTGGGAAGGAGGCTACGAACTTATCTTTGGCATGCTCAAAGCCTTTTAAAAATATCAACATGATTAAATCTTGGTAATTATCCGTCTTCTTGAAGTTGGTAATGGCTGAGCTTTTTGGTTTGCTTAATCCTTCGGTCAGCACTTTGATTCTTTGCTTAGCAGCCTTTCTTGACACCTTCTCACTTGAAAGTTCTTTCCAAAGACTGGCACATTCGGTTTTTTGAGGGTTTTATTCTCACCAATTACATTCCGCTCATGCCTTAAGACCTCTTGCTTCTTTGCCTTGGTAACTTTAGCAATATCTTTTGCCATCTCTAGTTCTATCATGATGTACTGTCTCTTCTTTTTTCCTCATCTAGAGCCCATTCTGCATTGGCCAAGCTCATGTACATGGCATAATATCTGGCCATGACCCGTATAATATTTCAGAAGTTACAAAAAAAAAAGGAAAGAAAAGAAAAGAAAAACGACTACGAGAAGAGAAAGAAAAAGTATAAAAAAGCAAAGGAAACATACTCTGAATATGTCATGGTTCATGTCAATGGTAAGATCATCATTTCACCCTCCTCTCAAAGTGTCAACCTTGGTTTCACGAACCGATCTTAGCATTTCATCACGTGCATACTCTCGATTGATTAGGAGGCTCGGCCAGAAGGAAGACGATGGAACAATAGAAGTTGGCTTTACAGTAGTTCCTCGGGCAGGGGGAAGGAATATTGATGATGTTTGTTCATGATGAAAGATGAGGAGGATTTCATGATCGGATCAGTGTCCCGGGGTCAATGAGAGTAGTCGTGAGTCTTTATTATGATGTGGTGAGTCCAATATCACCTAAATGATAAAAATAATTTTTTATTTTGAAGCATAGCCTTGATTACAGAAACTAGGAGTCGTCACTGGACATTTTCAAAATGGGTGACTCAAGAAACCCAAGTTTTGGTGAAGTTTAAAGGTGTTTCGATTTTTGATTTTAAAGTTGTGATAAAAAGCCCATTTTTAGTGACTCAAGACTAATCTGCGCAATTACA
>QLOD02136658.1:0-20549 GCA_003260245.2 Sideroxylon spinosum | reverse complement strand
AACCCTGTTAACCTTGGCAATGCTAGTTCGCCTCAGCTCCGTAATCTTGACAAAGTCACTTGGAGAAAATGTCATGTCCTCTGTTGCTCTTGAATCCACTATTGAACCATTATGATCATCTTGGTTAGAGATAAGCAAAGTAGAACTATTGTTACTTTGGTCACTGAGATTGGTTGTTAATTTATTTGGAGATTCAACCAGTAAAACAAGAGAAAATTGGGGTCTTGCATTTGCCAAGGTTAACCGACCTGATCTGCCAGAAGCTTCTTTTTGTTTTTGTGCCTTGAGTTCCTTCCGCCATTCTTGATACCCATGTAACTTGAAGCATGTTTCACAAGTAAGTTACACGTTTCGGCAATGGGAGCAGCCATCTCTTTCACCTTCTATTTGCCTCTTAGTCTTTGTAAATGCACTCAATTTATCACTATTCGGAGATGAGAAGCCAAATTTGGTCACCAATAGTGTAGTCAGCTATTGAGATTCCTTTTTTTAGTCCTTTAGATGGCATAACAGCAGCTGGTGGAATCTCTGTGCTTGTTAACATTAGTGTTGCTCTGATATCTTCCCTTTGAACATGCTCATAAGCTTGTTCAATGGTAGAAAATGGTTGTATCTGAAGTAGATCACTCTAACTCTTGTCCAATCTGTCATCCAATCCATTAAGAAACATATAAACTCTATCTTCCTGTAAGAGAGTGTTATATTTTTGTATCATATATCACCAGCGTACTCCGTTGGATTTGGACAATGAAAATCAATCTCCCTCCACAAACCTTGAAGACCACTGTAGTATGATTCAATAGATCCCTCGGCTTATTTCATTCGAGTCACACATCTCTTCAATTATATAAAAAATAAAAACTTCGCCAATGTACAGGTTCGTCTTCTTCTTCTCTTCCTACTCTCTCTTTCTCTCTATCCGACTCTCTCTTTAGATACGAGTATTATTCATGAGGCATGTGACTAACTTAAGCATCAGAGACTCCTTAGTCAGGGACTTTCTCCGACCGCTTTACTTCACTTATTTCTTCATGTAGGTCACCGCACATTATTACTGTTACTATCTACCGTCAATATCCAGTCATATCAACATACAGCACCTCAGGCTCTTTTTCTCTATAAATAGTAAAACGTTAGTCAAGGTACGGATTCGTCTTCTTCTTTTATCCTTCTTCTCTCTCTCTTTCTCCATCTGATTCTCTCTTTATATACAAGTATCATTCACTAGACCTGTGACTAACTTAAGCGTCGGAGTGTCCTTGGTCGTGGATTATCTTCGACCACTTTATTTCATTATTTATTTTAAAGCGGGTAACTAAACATTAATGCTGCTACTATCTACTATCTATATCCAGTGATATCAACATACAGCATGTCAGGTTCTTTCTCTGTATAAATAGTGAAAAGTTTGTTAAGGTACGTGTTCTTGGTCTTTTTCTTCTTTTACTACTCTCTCTTTCTCTCTCTATCCGACCCTCTCTCTACATACGAGTGCTATTCATGAGAGCTGCGACTAACTTAAGCATTGGATAGTCCTTGGTCGGGGACTATCTCCAATCACTTTATTTCACTGTTTCTTTTCATGCAGGTAATCGAACCTTATTACTAAGACTATCTGCCGTCTATAGCTAGTCATGTCAACATACAGCACATCAGGTTCTTTCTCTATATAAACAATAAAAAGCTATTTAAGGTATGGGTTCTTTGTCTTCTTCTTCTTTTCCTCTGTTCTCTCTCTCTTTATTCAACCCTCTCTCCACATACGAGTGTTATTCAAAAGACCTGCGACTAACTTAAGCATCGGAGAGTACTTGGTCGGGGACTATCTCCGACCTCTTTACTCACTATCTTTGTTACATGGAGGTTGCCGAACATTATTAATGCTACTATCTACCGTCAATATCCAGTCATATCAACATACAGCATGTCAGGCTCTTTCTCTCTATAAATAGTAAAAAGTTAATGAAGGCACAGGTTCCTCCTCTTCTTCTCTTCCACCTCTCTCTCTCTCTCTATTCGATTCTCCCTTTACATACGAGTATTGTTCATTAGACCTGGGACTATCTTAAGCATTGAAGAGTCTTTGGTCAGGGACTATCTTCGACCATTTTATTTCTTTTTTTTTTATGTTGGACACCGAACATTATTAGTACTACGATCGACCATCTATATCCGGTCATATCAACATACAGCACGTCAGGGTTTTTCTCTATATAAATTGTAAAAAGTTAGTCAAGGTACGGGTTCTTCGACGTCCTCTTCTTTTCCTCTTCTCCTTCTCTCTCTTTCTGGATCTCTCTACATACGACTATTATTCATGAGACATGCGACTAACTTGAAGAGCAGAGAGTTCTTGGTTGGGGACTATCTCCGATCGTGTTATTTCACTTCCTTTTTTCAGTAGGTCACCGAACATTATTATTGCTACCAGTTACTATCTATATCCAGTAATAGCAATATACAGTATGTCAGGATCTTTCTCTGCATAAATAGTGAAAGTTAGTCAAGGTACGGGTTCTTTATCTTCTTCTTCTTTTCCTATTCTCTCTCTCTGTCTCTATTCGACTCTCTCTCTACATACAAGTACTATTAATGAGACTTTCGACTAACTTAAGTATTGGAGAGTCCTTAGTTGGGGACTATTTCTGACCGCTTTATTTCACTGTTTCCTTTCATGCAGGTAACCAAACATTATTACTACTAATATCTACCATCTATATCCAATCATGTCAATATACAGCATGTCAGGTTCTTTCTCTGTATAAATAGTTAAAAGGTATTAAAGGTATGGGTTCTTCATCTTTTTCTTCTTTTCCACTTCTCTCTCTCTCTTTATCCGACCCTCTCTCCACATACGAGTGTTATTCACGAGACCTGCAACTAACTTAAGTATCGGAAATTCCTTGGTCGAGGACTATCTCCGACCGTGTTATTTCACTATTTTTGTTACTTGCAGGTTACCGAACGTTATTAATGCGACTATCTACGTCTAGTCATGTCAATGTACAGCACGTCACATTTTTTTCTCTCTATAAATAGTAAAAAGTTAGTCAAGGTACGGGTTTGTCTTCTTCTTCTTCTCTTCCTATTCTCTCTCTTTCTCCATCTGACTCTCTCTTTACATACGAGTATTATTCATGAGACCTGTGACTAACTTAAGCATCGGAGAGTCCTTGGTCAAGGACTATCTCCGACCACTTTATTTTACTATTTTTCTTACATGCAGGTTATCGAATATTATTAATGCTACTATCTACCGTCAATATCAAGTCATATCAGCATACAGCACATCAAGTTCTCTTTCTCTATAATT
Source organism: Sideroxylon spinosum (assembly GCA_003260245.2). Lineage (NCBI taxonomy): Eukaryota > Viridiplantae > Streptophyta > Magnoliopsida > Ericales > Sapotaceae > Sideroxylon > Sideroxylon spinosum. The sequence continues at coordinate 17,236 of QLOD02136658.1, read as the reverse complement.
AGTAAAAAGTTAGTAAAGGTACAGGTTCGTCTTCTTCCTCACTTCTTCGTCTCTCTCTCTCTCTCTCTATCCCATTCACTCTTTACATACGAGTATTATTCATTAGACCTATGAGTAACTTAAGCGTCGGAGAGTACTTGGTCGAGAACTATCTCAGACGGCTTTATTTCACTATTTTTTTTCATGCACGTACCCAAACATTATTACTGCTACTATCTACTATCTATATCCAGTCATATCAACATAGAGCATGTAAGGTTCTTTCTCTGTATAAATAGTGAAAAGTTAGTCAAGGTACGGGTTCTTTGTCTTCTTCTTCTTTTCCACTTCTCTCTCTCTCTCTCTATCTGACCCTCTCTCTACATACGAGTACGATTCATAAGACTTGCGACTAACTTAAGGATTGGAGAGTCCGGGTCGGGGACTATTTCCGACCACTTTATTTCAAAATTATTTTTCATGTAGGTAACCGAAAATTATTACTATTACTCTCTACCGTCTATATCCAACCACGTCAACATAATGCACGCCAGGTTCTTTCGCTGCATAACTAGTAAAAAGTTATTTAAGTACGATTTCTTCGTCTTCTTGTTCATTTCCTCCTCTCTCTCTCTTTGTCCGATTATTTTTCCACATACGAGTGTTATTCATGAGACCTGCGACAAACTTAAGCATCGAAGAGTCCTTGGTGGGGGACTCTCTCCGACTGTTTTATATCACTGTTTTTGTTACATGCAGGTTACGGAACGTTATTAATGCTACTATCTACCGTCTAGTCATGTGAACATACAACACGTCAGGTTCTTTCTCTCTATAAATAGTAAAAAGTTAGTCTAGGCATGGGTTTGTCCTATTATTCTCTTCCACTTTTCTCTCACTCTCTCTATCCGATTCTCTCTTCACATACGAGTATTGTTCATTAGACCTGGGTCTAACTTAAGCATTCGAGAGTCCTTGGTCGGGAACTACTTTCGACCGTTTTATTTCTCTATTTTTTTTCATGCAAGACACCGACCATTATCACTGCTACTATCTACCATCTATATCCAGTCATATCAATTTATAACACGTCCGGGTCTTTCTTTATATAAATTATAAAATGTTAGTCAAGGCACGTGTTATTCATCGTCTTTTTTTTTTCCTTTTTTCTCTCTTTCTCTCTCTCTCTGTTTCTGACTCTCTTTACATACGAGTATTATTTGTGAGACATGCGACTAACTCAAGCATTGGAGAGTTATTGGTTGGGGATTCTCTCCGACCACATTATTTTACTTCTTTATTTCATGTAGGTCACCGAAAAATATTACTGCTACTATCATCTGTCAATATTGAGTCATATCGATATATAGCACATCAGGTTTTTTCTCTCTATAAATGACGAAAATTTTCTCAAGTTATAGGCTCTTCTTCTTCTTCTCTTCCACTTCTCTCTCTCTCTCTCTCTCTCTACCCGACTCGCTCTCTAGATACGAGTTTTATTCAGAAGACATGCGACTAACATAAGCATCGGAGAGCCCTTCATCAGGGACTGTGTTCGACCGCTTTATTTCACTGTTTTCGTTACATGCAGGTTATCGAACGTTATTAATGCTACTATCTACTGTCAATGTCAGGTCATATCAACATACAGCACATCAGGTTCTCCTTTTTCTATGAATAGTAAGAACTTAGTCAAGGTACGGGTTTGTCTTCTTCTTCTGTTCCTCTTCTCTCTCTCTCTCTCCCCATCCGATTCTCTCTTTACGTGCGAGTATTATTCACTAGACCTGTGACTAACTTAAGCGTCGGAGTGGCCTTGGTCGGGGACTATCTTTGACAGCATGTCAGGTTCTTTCTCTGTATAAATAGTGAAAAATTAGTCAAGGTACGGTCTTTGTCTTCTTCTTCTTTTCCTATTCTCTCACTCTCTCTCTCTTTCTAACCCTCTCTCTGCATCGAGTACTAATCATGAGACTTGCGACTAACTTAAGCATTGAGTGTCCATTATCGGGGACTATCTCCGACCATTTTAGTTTACTATTTTTGTTACATGCAAGTTACCGAACGTTATTAATGCTACTATCTACCATCTACTCACGTCAACATACAGCATGTAAGGTCTTTTCTCTCTATAAATAATAAAAAGTCAGTCAAGGTACGGGTTCGACTTCTTCTTTTTTTCCTATTCTCCCCCTCTCTCTATCCGACTCTCTCTTTATATATGAGTATTATTCATGAGACCTGTGACCAACTTAAGCATTGGAGAGTCCTTGGTTGCGGACTCTCCGATCGATTTATTTCACTGTTTTTGTTACATGCAGGTTATCGAACATTATAATGCTACTATCTACCGTCAATGTCAAGTCATATCAATATACAGCACTTCAGGTTCTCTTTTTCTATGAATAGTAAGAGTTAGTCAAGGTACGGGTTCATCTTCTTCTCCTCTTCCTCTGTTCTCTCTCTCTATCCAATTCTCTCTTTACATACGAGTATTAATCACTAGAATTGTGACTAACTTAAACGTCGGAGTGTCCTTGGTCGGGGATTATCTCCGACCACTTTATTTCACTATTTTTTTTAATACAGGTAACCAACCATTATTACTACTACTATCTACTGTCTATATCCAGCCATATCAACATACAGCATGTCAGGTTCTTCTTTTGTATAAATAGTGAAAAGTTAGTTAAGGTACGGGTTCTTTGTCTCTTCTTCTTCTTTTTCGATTCTCTCTTTCTTTCTCTGTCCGACCCTCTTTCTACATACGAGTACTATTTATGAGACCTGCGACTAACTTAAGCATTGGAAAGTCCTTGGTCGGGGACTATCTCCAACCGCTTTATTTCACAGTTTTTTTTCATATAGGTAACTGAACCTTATTACTAATACTATCTACTGTCTATATCCAGTCATGTCAACATACAGCACGTCAGGTTCTTTTCCTGTATAAACAGTAAAAAGTTATTTAAGATACGGGTTCTTTATCTTCTTCTTCTTTTTCTCTTGTCTCTCTCTTTTTATCCGACCTTCTCTCCACATACGAGTGTTATTCATGGGACCTGCGACTAACTTAAGCATCGGAGAGTCCTTAGTCGGGGACTATCTCCGACCGCTTTATTTCACAGTTTTCGTTACATGCAGGTTACCGAACGTTATTAATGTGACTATCTACCGTTTAGTCATGTCAATGTCCAGCATGTCAAATTTTTTCTCTCTATAAATAGTAAAAAGTTAGCCAAGGTACGGGTTCTTCTTCTTCTTCTCTTCTAATTCTCTCTCTTTCTCCATCTGACTCTCTCTTTACATACGAGTATTATTCATGTGACATTTGACTAATTTAAGCATCGAAGAGTCCTTAGTCGGGGACCATCTCCGACCGTTTCACTTCACTGCTTTTTTCATGTAGGTCATCGAACATTATTACTGTTACTATCTACCGTCAATATCCAGTCATATCAATATACAGCGCATCAGGTTCCTTCTCTCTATAAATAGTAAAAAGTTAGTCAAGGTAAGGGTTCGTCTTCCTCTTCTCTCTCTCTTTCTCTATTTGCAGACGAGTATTATTCACTAGACCTGTCACTAACTTAAGTATCGGAGTGTCCGTGGTCGGGGACTATCTCCGACCGCTTTAGTTCACTATTTTTCTAATGCAGGTAACCAAATATTATTACTGCTACTATCTACCGTCTATATCCAATCATATCAACATATAGCATGTCAAGTTCTTTCTTTGTATAAATAGTGAAAAGTTTGTCAAGGTACGGGTTCTTTGTCTTCTTCTTCTTTTCCTCTTCTCTCTCATTCTCTATCTAACCCTCTCTCTACATACGAGTACTACTCATGAGACCTGCGAGTAACTTAAGCATTAGAGAGTCCTTGGTCAGGGACAATCTCCGAATGCTTTATTTCACTATTTTTTTTTCTTGCAGGTCACCGAACATTATTACTGATACTATCTAACGTCTATATCCAGTCATATCAACATACAGCACGTCAGGTTCGTTCTCTGTATAAACAATAAAAAGTTATTTAAGGTACAGGTTCTTCGCCTTCTTCTTCTTTTCCTCTTCTCTCTCTCTCTCTCTCTTTATCGGACCCTCTCTCCACATACGAGTGTTATTCATGAGACCTGCGGCTAACTTAGGCATCGGAGATTCCTTGGTCGAGGACTATCTCTAACCGCTTTATTTTAATTTTTTTTTTTACATGCAGGTTACTGAACGTTATTAATGCTTCTATCTACCGTCTAGTCACGTCAACATACAACAGTCAGTTCTTTCTCTTTATAAATAGTAAAAAGTTTGGTAAGGTACAGGTTCATCATCTTCTTCTTCTCTTTTTATTCTCACTCTCACTCTATCCGACTCTCTCTTTACATACGAGTATTGTTCATGAGACATGTGACTAACTTAAGCATCGAAGAGTCCTTGGTCGAGGACTATCTCCGATCGCTTTACTTCATTGCTTTTTTCATATAGGTCACTGAACATTATCACTGTTACTATCTACCATCAATATCCAGTCATATCAACATACAGTACATCAGGTTCTTTCTCTCTATAAATAGTAAAAAGTTAGTAAAGGCACGGGTTCCTCCCATCTTCTTTTCCACTTTTCTCTCTCTCTCTCTGTCTCTCTTCGATTCTCCCTTTACATACGAGTATTGTTCATTAGACCAGGGACTAACTTAAGCATTGGAGAGTACTTGATCGGGGACTATCTTCAACCATTTTATTTCTTTATTTTTTTTTCATGTAGGGCACCGAACATTATTAGTGCTACTATCCACAGTCTATATCGAGTTATATCAACATACAACACGTCAGGGTCTTTCTCTATATAAATTGTAAAAACTAAGTTAAGATACGGGTTCTTCATCGTCTTCTTCTTTTCCTCTTCTTTCTCTCTCTCTCTCTCTCTCTCTCTTTCTCTCTCTCTCTTTCTGGCTCTCTCTACATACGAATATTATTAATGAGACATGCGACTAACTTAAAGATTGGAGAGTTCTTGGTCGGGGACTACCTCTTGTCGCATTATTACACTCTCTTTTTTCATGTAGGTCATCGAACATTACTACTGCTGCTATCTACTAGTTATATCCAGTCATACCAACATACAGTATCTATGGTTCTTTCTCTGTATAAATAGTGAAAGGTAAGTCAAGGTACAGGTTCTTTTTCTTCTTCTTCTTTTCCTATTCTCTTTCTCTGTCTCTATCCGACCCGCTCTCTACATACGAGTACTATTAACGAGACTTGCGATTAACTTAAGTATTGGAGAGTCCTTGGTCGGGGACTATCTCCGACATCTTTATTTCACTATTTTTTTTCATGTAGGTAACCAAAAATTATTACGGCTACTATATACCGTCTATATCCAGTCATGTCAACATAATGCACGTTAGGTTCTTTCTCTGTATAACTGGTAAAAAGTTATTTAAGGTATGATTTTTTTGTTCTTCTTCTTCTTTTCCTCTTCTCTCTCTCTTTATCCGACCTTCCCTCCACATACGAGTGGTATTCATGAGACCTGCGACTAACTTAAGCATCGAAGAGCTCTTGGTCGGGGACTATCTCCGACCGCTTTATTTCATTATTTTTGTTACATGCAGGTTTGCGAACGTTATTAATGCGACTATCTACCGTCTAGTCATGTCAACAAACAGCACATCAGGTTCTTTCTCTTTATAAATAGAAACCAGTTAGTCAAGGTAGGGTTCATCTTCTTTTTTTCTTCCTCTCTCTCTCTCTCTCTCTATCCGACTCTCTCTTTACATACGAGTATTATTCAGGAGACCTGTGACTAACTTAAGCGTCAGAGAGTCTTTAGTCGGTGACTATCTCCGACCACTTTATTTCACTGCTTTTTTCATGTGGGTCAACGAACATTATTACTGTTACTATCTACCGTCAATATCAAGTCATATCAACATGTAACACGTTAGGTTCTTTCTCTCTGTAAATAGTAAAAAATTAGTCAAGGCACGCGCTCGTCCTCTTCGTCTCTTCCACTTTTCTCTTTCTCTCTCTCTCTCTATATCTGATTCTCTCTTTATATACAAGTATTATTCATTAGACCTGGGAAAAACTTAAGCATTGGAGAGTACTTGGTCGAGAACCACCTTCCACCGTTTTATTTCACTGTTCTTTAATGCAGGATGCCGAACATTATTAGTGCTACTACCTACCGTCTATATCCAGTCATATCAACATACAGCATGTCAGGGACTTTCTCTGTAGAAATTCTAAAAAGCTAGTTAAGGTATGGGTTATTCGTCGTCTTTTTTTTTTTCTTCCTCTCTCTCTCTCTCTCTCTTTCTGACTCTCTCTACATACGAGTATTATTCATGAGACATGCGACTAACTTAAGCATCGAAGAGTTCTTGGTCGGGGACTATCTCCGACCTCGTTATTTCACTTCTTTTTTTCGTATAGGTCACCCTACATTAATACTGCTACTATCTTCTGTCAATATCTAATCATATCGACGTACAGCATGTCAGGTTCTATCTCTTTCTAAATGGTGAAAATTTTGTAAATGCACAGGCTCTTCTTCTTCTTCTCTTCCATTTCTCTCTCTCTCTCTCTAAATCTGACTCGTTGTCTAGATACTAGTTTTATTCAGGAGACATGCGACTAACATAAGCATCGGAGAGCCCTTAGTCAGGGACTATCTCTCGCCGCTTTAGTTCACTTTTTTTGTTACATGCAGGTTACCAAACGTTATTAATGCTACTATCTACCGTCTAGCCATGTCAATATACAGCACGTCAGGTTCTTTCTCTCTATAAATAGTAAGAAGTTAGTCAAGGTACGGGTTCATCTTCTTCTTCTCTTCCTATTCTCTCTCTCTCTCTCTCTCTTTCTCTCTCTCTCTCTCTCTCTTTATCTGACTTTCTCTTTACATATGATTATTATTCATGAGACCTATGACTAACTTAAGCGCTGGGGAGTCCTTGGTCGGGGACTATCTCCGACCGCTTTATTTCACTGCTTCTTTCATATAGATCACCGAACATTATTACTGTTACTATCTACCATCAATATCCAGCCATATCAACATACAGCACGTCAGGTTCTTTCTCTCTATGAATAGTAAAAAGTTAGTCAAGGCACGGGTTCGTCCTCTTTTTCTCTACAAATTTTCTCTCTCTCTCTCTGTGTTTGATTCTCCCTTTACATACGAGTAATGTTCATTAGACCTGGGACTAACTTAAGCATTGGAGAGTCTTTGGTCGGGGACTATCTTTGACCATTTTATTCATTTTTTTTATGTTAACAACCAAACATTATTAGTGTTACTATCTACCGTCTATATCCAGTCATATCAACATACAGTACGTCAAGGTCTTTCTCTGTATAAGTTGTAAAAAGTTAGTTAAGGTACGGGTTCTTCGACGTCTTCTTCTTTTCCTCTTTTCCTTCTCTTCCTCTCTCTCTTTCTGGATCTCTCTACATACGAATATTATTCATGAGACATGCGACTAACTTAAAGATCAGAGAGTTTTTGGTCAGGGACTATCTCCGATCGCATTATTTCACTTCTTTTTTTCATGTAGGTCACCGAACATTATTATTGCTACTATCTACTCTCCATATCCAGTCATATCAACATGTAGCATGTCAGGTTCTTTCTTTGCATAAATAGTGAAAAGTTAGTCAAGGTACAGGTTATTTGTCTTCTTCTTCTTTTCCTATTCTTTGTCTCTCTCTCTATCCGACCCTCTCTCTACATTCGAGTACTATTCATGAGACCTACAACTAACTTAAGCATTTGAGAGTCCTTGGTCGGAGACTATCTCCGATCGCTTTATTTCATGGTTTTCTTTTTTTTATGCAGGTAACCGAACATTATTACTAATACCATCTACCGTCTATATCCAGTCATGTCAACATACCGCACGTCAGGTTCTTTCTCTGTATAAATAGTAAAAAGTTATTTAAGGTATGAATTCTTCTTCTTCTTCTTCTTTTCCTCTTCTCTCTCTCTCTTTGTCCGACCCTCTCTCCACATACGAGTGTTACCGATTGTTATTAATGCTACTATCTACCATCTAGTCATGTCAACATATAGCACGTCAGGTTCTTTCTCACTATAAATAGTAAAAAGTTAGTCAATGTATGGGTTCATCTACTATCTACTGTCAATGTCAAGTCATATCAACATACAGCATATCAAGTTCTCTTTCTCAATAAATAGTAAGAAGCTAGTTAAGGTATGTGTTCATCTTCTTCTTCCCTTCCTCTTCTCTCTTTATCCGATTCTCTCTTTACATACAAGTATTATTCATTAGACCTGTGACTAACTTAAGCATCAGAGTGTTCTTGGTCAGAGACTATTTCCGATCGCTTTATTTCACTATTTTTTTCATGCAGGTAACCAAATATTATTACTGTTACTATCTACTGTCTATATCTAGTAATATCAACATATAGCATGTCAGGTACTGGTTCTTTGTCTTCTGCTTCTTTTCCTCTTCTCTCTCTTTATCTGACCCTCTCTTTACATACAAGTACTATTAAAGAGACCTACCAATAAGTTAAGCATTGGAGAGTCCTTGGTCGGGGACTATCTCTAACCGCTTTATTTCACTATTTTTTTCATGTAGGTAACGGAAAATTTTTATTGCTACTATCTACCGTCTATATCCAGTCATGCCAACATAATGCACGTCAGGTTCTTTCTCTGTAAAATTAGTAAAAAGTTATTTAAGGTATGGTTTTTTTCATTTTCTTCTTCTTTTTCTCTCTCCACATACGAGTGTTATTCATGAGACCTTCGACTAACTTAAGCATCGGAGAGTCCTTGGTCGGGGACTATCTCTGACCGCTTTATGTCACCATTTTTTTTACATGCAGGTTTGCGAACATTAGTAATGCTACTATCTACCGTTTAGTCATATCAACATACAGCACGTCAGGTTCTTTCTCTCTGTAAATAGTAAAAAGTTACTTAAGGTAAGGGTTCGTCTTCTTATTCTCTTCCTCTTCTCTCTCTCTTTCTCTATCTGATTTTCTCTTTGCATACGAGTATTATTCACGAGACCTGCGACTAACTTAAGCGTCCTAGTGTCCTTGGTTGGGGACTATCTCCGACCGCTTTACTTCACTATTTTTTTTAATGCAGGTAACCAAACATTATTACTGCTCTACTTACTGTCTATATCCAGTCATATCAACATAGAGCATGTCAGGTTCTTTCTTTACATAAATAGAGAAAAGGTTGTCAAGGTACGGGTTCTTTATCTTCTTTTTCTTTTCCTCTTCTCTCTCACTCTCTATCCGACCCTCTTTTTATATACAAGTACTACTCATGAGACCTGCGAGTAACTTAAGCATTGGAGAGTCCTTGGTCGAGGACTTTCTCTGATCGTTTTATTTCACTTTTTTATTTCATGCAAATAACCGAACATTATTACTAATACTATCTACCGTCTATATCTAGTCATCTCAACATAAGCACGTCAGGTTACTTCTCTGTATAAATAGTAAAAAGTCATTTAAGGTACGGTTTCTTCATCTTCTTCTTCTTTTCCTTTCTCTCTCTCTCTCTCTCTCTATCCAACCCTCTCTCCACATATGAGTGTTATTCATGAGACCTGCAACTAACTTAAGTATCGGAGATTTCTTGGTCAGGGACTACCTCTAACCGCTTTATTTCATTGTTTTTGTTGATGCAGGTTAGCAAACATTATTAATGCTACTATCTACCGTCTAGTCATGTTAACATACAGCACGTCAGGTTTTTTCTCTTTGTAAGTAGTAAAAACTTTAGTAAGGTACGGGTTCGTCTTCTTCTTCTCTTCCTACTCCCTCTCTCTCTCTTTCTCTCTCTATCCGACTCTCTCTTTACATATGAGTATTATTGATGAGACATGTGACTAACTTAAACGTCGGAGAGTCCTTGGTCGGAGACTATCTCCGATCGCTTTACTTCCCTGCTTTTTTCATATAGCTCACCGAACATTATTACTGTTACTATCTACCGTCAATATCTAGTCATATCAATATACAGTACGTCCGGTTCTTTCTCTCTATAAATAGTAAAAAGTTAGTCAAGGTATGGGTTCCTCCTCTTCTTCTCTTCCCGATTTCTCTCTCTCTCTATTCGATTCTCCCTTTACATACGAGTATTGTTCATTAGACCTGGGACTAACTTAAGCGTTAGAGAGTCTTTGGTCGGGGACTATCTTCAACTGTTTTATTTCTCTGTTTTTTTCACGTAGGACACCGAACAATATTAGTGTTACTATCTACTATCTATATCCAGTCATATTAACATACAACACGTCAGGGTCTTTTTCTGTATAAATTATAGAAAGTTAGTTAAGATACGGGTTCTTCGTCATTCTTTTCTTTTCCTCTTCTCTCTCTCTCTCTTTCTGATTCTCTCTACATACGAATATTATTCATGAGACATGTGACTAACTTAAAGATCGAAGAGTTCTTGGTTGGGGATTATCTCTGTCTGCATTATTATACTTCTTTTTTTCTTGTAGGTTACCGAACATTATTATAGCTACTATCTGCTGTCTATGTCCAGTCATATCAACATACAGCATGTCTGGTCCTTTCTCTGTATAAATAGTGAAAAGTTAGTCAAGGTACGGGTTCTTTGTCTTCTTCTTCTTTTCCAATTCTCTCTCTATCTCTATCCGACCCTCTCTTTACATACGAGTACTATTAATGAGACCTGCGACTAATTTAAGTATTGGAGAGTCCTTAGTCGGGGACTATCTCCGACCGCTTTATTTCACTGTTTTTTTCATGCAGGTAACCGAACATTATTACTAATAATATCTACGATCTATATCCAGTCATGTCAACATACAGCACTTCAGGTCCTTTCCCTGTATAAATAGTTAAAAGTTATTTAAGGTATGGGTTCTTCATCTTCTTCTTCTTTTCCTCTTCTCTCTCTCTCTTTATCCAAGCCTCTCTCCACATACGAGTGTTATTCATGAGACCTACGACTAACTTAAGCATCGAAAAGTCTTTGGTCAAGGACTATCTCCAACAGCTTTATTTCACTGTTTTTGTTACATGCAGGTTACGAACGTTATTAATGTGACTATCTACCGTCTAGTCTTGTCAACATACAACACGTCAGGTTCTTTCTCTCTATAAATGGTAAAAAGTTAGTCAAGGTACGGGTTTGTCTTCTTCTTCTCTTCCTATTCTCTCTCTCTCTCTATCCGACTCTCTCTTTACATACGAGTATTATTCATAAGACCTATGACTAACTTAAGCATCAGAGAGTCCTTGGTCGTGGACTATCTCCTACCGCTTTATTTCACGGTTTCTGTTACATGCTGGTTGTCGAACATTATTAATGCTATTATCTACCGTTAATGTCAAGTCATATCAACATATAGCACATCAGGTTCTCTTTCTCTATAAATAGTAAGAAGTTAGTCAAGGTATGAGTTTGTCTTCTTCTTCTCTTCCTCGTCTCTCTTTTCCTCTCTATCCGATTCGCTCATTACATACGAGTATTATTCATTAGACTTGTGAGTAACTTAAGCATCGGAGTGTCCTTGGTCGGGGACTATCGCCGATCGCTTTATTTCTCAATTTTTTTTCATACAGGTACTCAAACATTGTTACTGCGACTATCTACTGTCTATATCCAGTCATTTCAACATACAGCATGTCTGGTTCTTTATCTGCATAAATAGCGAAAAGTTAGTCAAGATACGGGTTCTTTATCTTCTTCTTCTTTTCCTATTCTCTCTCTCTGTCTCTGTACGACCCTCTCTCTACATACGAGGACTTTTAATGAGACCTGTGACTAACTTAAGTATTGGAGAGTCCTTGGTCGGGATTATCTCTGACCGCTTTATTTAACTGTTTTTTTCATGCAAGTAACCGAACCTTATTACTAATACTATCTACTGTCTATATCCAGTCATGTCAAATACAGCACGTCAGGTTCTTTTCTTGTATAAACAGTAAAAAGTTATTTAAGATACGGGTTCTTCGTCTTCTTCTTCTTTTTCTCTTGTCTCTCTCTTTTTATCCGACCTTCTCTCCACATACGAGTGTTATTCATGGGACCTGCGACTAACTTAAGCATCGGAGAGTCCTTGGTCGATGACTATCTCCGACCGCTTTATTTCACAGTTTTCGTTACATGCAGGTTACCGAACGTTATTAATGCGACTATCTACCGTCTAGTCATGTCAATGTACAGCACGTCAAATTTTTTCTCTCGATAAATAGTAAAAAGTTAGTCAAGGTACGGGTTTGTCTTCTTCTTCTTCTCTTCCTATTCTCTCTCTCCCTCTATCCGACTCTCTCTATACATACAAGCATTATTCATGAAACCAATGACTAACTTAAACATCGGAGAGTCCTTGGTCATGAACTATCTCCGACAGCTTTATTTCACTATTTTTGTTACATGCAGATTATCGAACATTATTAATGTTACTCTCTACCATCAATGTGAAGCCATATCAATATATAGCACATCAGGTTCACTTTCTCTATAAATAGTAAGAAGTTAGTCAAGGTACGGGTTCGTCTTCTTCTTTTCTTCCTTATCTCTCTCTCTCTCTCTCTCTCTCTATCTAATTCGCTCTTTACATACGAGTATTATTCATTAGATCTGTGAGTAACTTAAGCGTCGGAGTGTCCTTGGTCGGGGACTATCTCCGACTGTTTTATTTCACTATTTTTTTTTCAAGCAGGTACTCGAACATTATTACTGCTACTATCGACTATCTATATCCAGTTATATCAACATACAGCATGTCAGGTTTTTTTCTCTGTATAAATAGTGAAAAGTTAGTCAAGGTACAGATTCTTTAGCGTCTTTTTCTTTTCCACTTTTCTCTCTCTTTCTATCCAACCGTCTCTTTACATACGAGTACTATTCGTGAGACCTGCGACTAACTTAAGGATTGGAGAATCCTTGGTCGAGGACTATCTTCGACCGCTTTATTTGACTATTTTTTTTTTTCATGAAGATAACCGAAATCTGTTGCTGCTACTATGTACCATCTATATCCAGTCATGTCAACATAATGCACGTCAGGTTCTTTCTCTGTATCATTAGTAAAAATTTATTTACGTATGATTTCTTCGTCTTCTTCTTCTTTTCCTCTTCCCTCTCTCTCTTTATCCGATCCTCTTTCCACATACGAATGTCATTCATGAGACTTGCGACTAACTTAAGCATCGGAGAGTCCTTGGTCGGGGACTATCTCTGACAGTTTTATTTCACTGTTTTTGTTACATGTAGGTTACCGAATGTTATTAATGCTACTATCTACCGTCTAGTCATGTGAACATAAAGCACGTCAGGTTCTTTCTCTCGATAAATAGTAAAAAGTTAGTCAAATCAGGTTCTTTCTCTCTATATATAGTAAAACGTTGGTGAAGGTACGGGTTCGTCTTCTTCTTCTTTTCCTCTTCTCTCTCTCTCTTTCTCTCTATCCGATTATCTCTTTACATACGAGTATTATTCATTAGACTAGTGACTAACTTAAGCATCGGATAGTCCTTGGTCGGGGACTATCTCTGACTGTTTTATTTCACTATTTTTTTTCATGCAGGTAGCCGAACTTTATTACAATTACTATCTACTGTCTATATCCAGTCATATCAAAATACATCATGTCAGGTTCTTTGTCTGTATAAATAGTGGAAAGTTATTCAAGGTATGGGTTCTTTTCTTCTTCTTCTTTTCCTCTTCTCTCTCTCTCTCTCTCTCTCTCTCTATATCCGACCCTCTCTCTACGTATGAGTACTATTCATGAGACCTGCGACTAACTGAAGCATTGGAGAGTCCTTGGTCGGTGACTATCTCTGACCGCTTTACTTCACTGTTTTTTTGTTTTTGTTTAGATAACCGAATATTATTACTACTACTATCTACCGTCTATATCCAGTCATGTCAACATACGGCAGATCAGGTTCTTCCTCTGTATAAATCGTAATAAGTTATTTAAGGTACGGGTTCTTCGTCTTCTTCTTCTTTTCCTATTCTCTCTCTCTCCCCCCTATCCGACCCTCTCTCTACATACGGGTACTATTCATGAAACCTGTGACTAACTTAAGCATCGGAGAGTGCTTGGCCGGGGACTATCTTCGACCGCTTTATTTCACTACTTTTTTATGTAGGTAATTGAACATTATTACTGTTACTATCTACCATCAATATCTAGTCATATCAACATAAAGCACGTCAAATTTTTTTTCTCTTTATAAAAAGTAAAAGTTAGTCAAGGCACGAGTTCATCCTCTTCTTCTCCTCCTCTTTTCTCTCTCTCTCTTTCCAATTCTCTATTTACATACGAGTATTGTTCATTAGACCTGGGACTAACTTAAGTATTGGAGAACCCTTGGTCAGGGACTACCTTCGATCGTTTTATTTCTATATTTTTTTTCATGCAAGACACCGAACATTATTAGCACTACTATCTACCGTCTATATCCAGTCGTATCAACATATAGCACATTAGGGTCTTTCTCAGTATAAATTGTAAAAAGTTAGTCAAGGTACGGGTTATTCGCCGTCTTTTTCTTTTCTTCTTCTTCCTCTTTCTATATCTGACCCTCTCTCTACATACGAGTACTATTCATGAGACCTACGACTAACTTAAGCATTGGAGAGTCCTTCTTTTTTTCACAGTTTTTTTTCATTTAGGTAACCGAACATTATTACTGCTACTATCTACCGTCTATATCCAGTCATGTCAATATACGGCAGGTCAGGTTCTTTTTCTTTATAAATAGTAAAAAGTTATTTAAGGTATTGGTTCTTCGTCTTCTTCTTCTTTTCCTCTTCTTTCTCTCTCTCTCTCTATCCGGCTCTCTTTCTACATCCGAGTGTTATTCTTGAGACCTGCGACTAACTTAAGCATCGAAGAGTCCTTGGTCGGGGACTATCTCCAACCGCTTTATGTCACTATTTTTGTTACATATGGGTTACCGAACGTAATTAATGCTGCTATGTCTAGTCATATCAACATACAGCACGTTAGGTTCTTTCTCTCTATAAATAGTAAAACGTTAGCGAAGGCACGGGTTCATCTTTTTCTTCTCTTCCTATTCTCTCTCCCTCTCTATCCGACTCTCTCTTTACATGCGAGTATTATTCATGAGACCTGTGACTAACTTAAGCGTCGGAGAGTCCATGGTCGGGGACTATATCCGACTGCTCTATTTCACTGCTTTTTTCATGTAGGTCACCGAACATTATAACTGTTACTATCTACCGTCAATATCTAGTCATATCAACATACTGCACGTCAGGTTCTTTCTCTCTGTAAGTAGTAAAAGTTAGTAAAGGCATAGGTTCATCCTCTCTTCTCTTCATTTTTTCTTTCTCTCTCTATCCGTTTTTCTCTTTACATACAAGTATTGTTCATTAGACCTCGGACTAACTTAAGCATTGGAGAGTCTTTGGTCAGGTACTATCTTCGACCATTTTATTTCTCTGTTTTTTTCTTGCAGGACACCGAACATTATTAGTGCGACTATCTACCGTCTATATCCAGTCATATCAATATACAGCACGTCAGGGTCTTTCTCAGATTAAATTTTAAAAATTTAGTCAAGGTACGGATTCTTCGTTGTCTTCTTTTTTTCCTCTTCTCTCTCTCTCTCTGGCTCTCTCTGCATACGAATATTATTTCTGAGAGATGCGAGTAACTTAAAGATCGGAGAGTTCTTGGTCGGGGAGTATCTCCGACTGCGTTATTTCACTTCTTTTTTTCATATAGGTCAGCGACCATTATTACTGCTACTATCTTCCGTCTATTACTGCTACTATCTTCTGTCAATATGTAGTCATATCATCATACAGCATATTAGGTTCTTTCTCTCTATAAATGGTGAAAAGTCTGTCAAAGTACAGGCTCTTCTTCTTCTTCTCTTCCACTTCTTTCTCTCTCTCTCTCTACCTAACTCGCTCTCTCGATATGAGTTTTATTCACGAGACTTGTGACTAACATAAGCATCGGAGACACTACAAGCATTTTGAGAAAATATAGATATCATATTCATGGAAAAGATCATTTTATCAGGTAATGAAGACACTACAAGCATTCTTTTGGTGTGGAGAGATCTCTGCGACACCCAATACACTGACAACTCTCATCATATGAAATAGTTCCGTACTTGGCTACCCAGCGTTTACTGTGGGCACGATAACTGGTACACCAGAGGTGATTGCTGAGATTTGTATGGGAACATCCACTTTTAATTTTAAAGAGACTGCGTTTTTGGGATTTATGTGCTCCATGGTTAGAATCTCTAAGGGGTCCAAATGGGTTGCAGTTATAACTGAGCCTAATGATTAAAAAAAATTATTGGAATAAAAGAAATCAGTAAAAAAGTGGTTATTCCCATAGAATAGGATTCTAACTTAATTTTTTGATACCAAACATGAGAACGGGCTGAAGTGAGAATGGATTCCATTCCATTTCTACGTATCAAATATAGTATATCGTGTGTGCAATGAATGGAAGTTTTTAAAAATCCTAATAATAAAATTGTGTTGGAGTTTTAGCTTTCTTTTCCCCCCTAGACTTGGGGGAACAGGAAGGGGGGGAAGATCGTATGTATATTTAAGTTTCTAGAAACTCAATCCTAAAAATGATGCTGGGAAAATTCATGGAACTATGATGAAGGTCTGATATGTCTTTAAGCAAGCTTATAGATACTGAAGTTGGAATTTGAATATTAGGTCATCCCAATTCTTATGGAATTATATCTTGAAACCTTTGCTAATCTAATCTTGGATTAGGATCTATAAACTATTGAAGGATTCTTAAACCATGGAATTTCACTCATCTAGGATGTGGTATGCATCTTTACGGCTTAATTTTTGGGTTGGATGGAGATTGAAATAAAAGATGAACTTCAAATTCTGATTTTTATCTCTGGGTGAATAATCAAAGAACTTTTCTTTCTAGATTTAAAAGGAAACTTATAAATGAAGAGTTAAGTTCTTGAAAAAGTTGGTATATGTTTATTGAATTTAATGCTGAGATCTCAAATGTAGGGGTAAATAATAAAATTTTTAATCTAATGGGATATTTAGTTTTAACTTTGGTTTGATTTTGCCACAGCAATTATTAGCCTTGCTGGCATGAGGTTAATGATGATGGTTAGGGCAAACAATCAATTTGAATAATTTAATAAAGTACTTCGCATAAACATTCAAGTGGAAGTCTCAGCTGAGGGTTGGAAGAGTTCTGTATTCAAAGAAAATTCTATAATAGAGACTCAGTTGCCATTGT
>QLOD02136642.1:10120-20557 GCA_003260245.2 Sideroxylon spinosum | reverse complement strand
GTGATGAGAATGCAAAAAAAAAAAAAAAAAAAAAAAAATCCAAATAAGGGTTGGGTTTAATTATGAACTAAAAATTTAAATACTTTAGGTATTCCGAGAGGTATGTGCTAAAAATATTATATTTTTTCAGTAGCTAACTTGGAAACATAAATAGAGAATAAGAAATTTAATTTTTGAAATTTTTTTCTATATTTGATACTTTCAGGGTGACACTTATTGGCAATCAGACAGAACTTCTGATAATGACAGGTATTGATAACCGTTGATGATATTAGTGTAAAAGAGGGAGAGAGTGTGGATGAAGAACGAAAATAGAGTTTAGAGAGAGGAGGGAGGGAGATGTAAAGTTTTTGGATTTTTAATATTTTAAGTGTTCTAGAAGGGGAATAAATATTTTTAGAATTTATAGGTATAATTGTGGGGTGCATAGAAAAATTATTTGGTAGTTAGCTGCAATTGTGGGTTGCATGAAAAAAAATAATTATAAATAGCGGCATATGAGATCTATTATTTTAAAAATATTATTTAATCCGGTTTATATATTGATTGTGGTTATATGTAAATGAGTTGGCGTTCAATTTAAAATAATAAAAACAAAAATTAAAAATTAAAAATATAAACACTTAAAAACGGCCGCTCACCGTCATAATAATTCACTATATATATATATTTCTTTTTCCACAGGGAGGGCTTCGCACTGCCATTAAAGTCCATGCGGTCGCACGGGCGACGATAATTGGCAAGAAATTCGCGGGAAAGCTACCGTTTGGAGAGAAATTCGCGGGAAAGTCAGAAGAAAGTGGCTGAAATTTGAATTCAGGCGACGCTGTAATGCACAGGAACGAAGCGCAAGAAAATGCAAAAACCTAATCAAATAAAAAGAAGCAGCCTAAATTGGAGGTTCGTGAGGGGTTTTACCATTCTTGAATTTCAATTACAATACAAGCATGTGCATAGGCACATATAGATGTATGCATACACGCGAGTACCTATACGCAATAAATATGTCCCGGTTTGGCCTATAAATGGGACTTTTTTTTTCGAAACTATATATATATACACACACACACATACATATACATGCGTGTATGTGAAATTTGGGTGGATTTTCGTGTTTATTTTGGATACAGTTTGATGGATGTAGGAACACTGGAGTTGTAGGATATGCTTAATTCACGTTTCCTGGTCCCTACCATGCGTTGTGTGGAAAATGATTGTAAGTAGGTGTAGAATTGCAATTAGAAAAGTCAAAACATGAAACAAAGTGAAGCAAAGGAGTGTAGGAATTTGGAAATCGGCTTAGGCATTTCTATGTACTGACAAAGTAACAAATGTTTAGATTCTGATTGTTGATGTGGTTGATTTGCAAATAACATTCTCATTTGACATTTCCTGTTCTGTTAAGATTGGTAGATTTTATTTATTTATTTTTTATTTTTCATTTTTATTATTTTTTTGTCTTGATTGATAACATTTACTTTCTGTTCTATCTCAAGAGGTATAATTGAATCTCAGCGGCACGGAGTGGGAGGTAGGCAAAGGTTTTTAATGTTCCTGAGAAACTATTTCCTTGTCTCGTTCCCTGCCTGGGGGGGGGGGACATGAAAATGTTTAGGTTTATCTTGCAGTGAGAAATTGTAGTTTGCCCCGTAGTTACCCAGGGCACGGTTCACCATGTTGCATGATAGAGGTATACCGTTCGGTTTTATTTTAGGTACGCTGTACAGAGGGGTAGGCTTAGTTGGAACGCTATTTCAGATTGCATTTCGTTTGTGGATTGGTCATTCATATATATTCATATATAGATATATATATATAGTTTGAGATAATTTCAATAATAATTAGAAGAAACAAGTAGAATTATACGTAATTCCCATAATTCATAACATATAGTTCAAATTTTAAAATTTCAAATAGCTAAGTAAATGAGATAAAATTAATAAAATTCATATTTTAAAATTCATAACATATTCGTGTATTCTGTACTGTCATCATCGAAGGTTGCATTAACTGATACATTTTTACTGGCAGGCACAAAAGCATCATAGATCACCTGCTGTGGTTGTTTTAGAGCTCACTGTAAAAGCAGTTAACTTTTCTCATCAGTTTTCTTCCAGTAACTCAATCATGCTTTGGAATTATAAAAGACTTATAATACTGTTTATAGGCTCTGTCACATTCTTTCTACTTTGTCAATAGATTTTCTGGGAACTCAATCATTCACGAGGGAAATTGAAAAAATATAAGGAGATGAAATTGATTAGGAAGATTCATCAAGATCACCCGGAGAAATATGAGAGAAAATAATTTCTTCTTACTTCTATTCAATTCAGTAATTATTGTCCTGTCTACAGAAATCACTTTAGCAGCACAAAATTTAGAGCACCATTGAATGATACAAAAAAAGAGGAAAAAGAAAAAAAAAAAAAAAACGAAAAAAGAAAAATTGGTAGGATCACTGTGTGAATTTGAAAGGAAATAAAAATTTCCATTCCTCTATTAGCTTATCCCACTCCACATTACTCGCTTTTTTCATTTAGAGAATTTAAACTACTATGGAGTGGGGGAAACTAATGGAAGAGTGCAAATATACTCAGCCAAAAAACCATAAAAATTTAAAAAAATTATATTCTAAGCACTCATTTACTCATCATCTCACCCCCCCCCCAAAAAAAAAAAAGCTTCTTTGCAGTCAATTAACTATGGTAACATTTTCCTTTTCTCTTTTCGTGTAAAATTTTGAACAGAGAGAGTAAAATTTCAATCTGTCGGCTGCAACAGGAAATGAAAATCGGATCTCTGACGGAGTAGGGGTGGTGGTTCCATGCTGGATATGCTGACATCAAGGAGGGATCGGGACATTTCTTCCATAGTGAAAGGTATGCTGAATATTTTGCAAATTTATTAGTAGAAGTTGCTGTCCATTTCGCTTTATAATTTTGTGTCAATATTTTTCATTTTTTGGGTTGGGTAGGAAGTGGTTACCTGGAGTCCACGTCAAGCAAGAAAGAATTATTTGGCATGCTAATTGAATCTTCTGCCATTAGTGCCCTCATCTTGCCAATCACCTGAAATCCAGAAAGCACCACGAAGGTCCCAGCAAAAACATTCATTAATGTTTGTTGAATTTGACTGTGATGAGTATATCATGCATAGATACTATATATATAGATCACATCTTTCAGTCTCTTTTCTCATATTATTAAGCATTTCAAATTCAAATACTAGTTACCCTTGGTAAATTGTAGAACAAGTATCCATCTCTGTTCCTTGTATTACAGGGGAAAAGAAAAAGCCAGAAAACCTTGAAGCAAGTGTTCTAACAGTAACTCAAATTATATAGCACTTACCTCTGCAGATAATCCTTGTGTTCCATATTTGTCATCCCAAAACATTGTTCCTATGCGATATATTTGTGGAATGCTCAACATCTAGATCAGAAATGGAAAAACAGAGGAAAAGGAAACATAATTCAGGTTCACTATGTTGAAAATTTGATCTTAGAAACCAGTTTTAAGTGGACTTTTGTAATGAAATTAGATCCTGTTCAGGTTTTGTTTCACTCGTTTGAGTAGAGCCATTAATTTACCGGGCAGAGTTCACTCGTGATCTCATCCAATGATTTTTGAGGCTTTTGATGTAATACCTGCATGGTTAAAATATGTTCTTGTTAATTTTTAATTCTAATGGAGTTTATTGGTTAATTGATCTGGGTCCAGAACAGCTTACCAAAAACCCTACAGCTTGCCTTATATGTTGGAGTTCATCCCATGACAAACCAGCAAACTGCATATAGGATAATAAAAGATATTTTTCTTAGTTCATAATTTTGAACCTATCATGCCTTAGTTTGTAAAAAGTTTCAGGTGGATAATCCAGTTACCCCATCTGTTGCTTTAATGCACCACTGTTCCATTTCTTGCAAACCAGCCTTTACGTATTCCCCATTGCTGAATGAGCAGCATTCACGTCGAAGTAATAAACTGCAAAACCATATGATCTTGCGTTGAATATTACACTTACTTTCTGGACTGAGTCTATTTTCTTCTATAATCCAGTTATAATTGGGTAGTGGGGCTTTAGAGTTGGCAGGAGCTGCATACCTGTTAAAAAGCTGGACATTTATGAATGAAAATACCTGACCAAAGATTTTTCTAACGATTATGCATGGGACCTGAAAATACAGTAGACAACCATCAAATATCAGGCGATTTCCAGTTCAAGACATGTAATATGGAATGGTGTGATAAAAGATTTCTTCTTACATGGTTTTCTGACAGGATGCTTAAGGTATGATCCAAATTGTTGACAATACTTTGCCAGTGAATATTTGATGCCTGTTGTTTTGCAACTATACTTGAATGGATATTTTTAGACGACCCTCTAAATGCTCTGGCCCTTGTCATTCTTGGTGCCTGTTAATGTTAGTTAAAGGTTAATAACAGGTTGGGGGAAAAAAAAATGAACTGTGGATTTTTAACTGTAAAAAATTCTTACCTGAATGCACAAGTTCAAGAATGGACTGATCTCTTTCTTTAAGCTATCACGTATCATACCATATATTTTCTCAACACATGCAGTCAGATGTTGCTTAAACAGTAGGGCTGGGTAGTTAGCTTCTATTTTTGATCGTGTTGTTGGCTTTCCCTCCATTCCACTGTACCCACTGGAGATTCCCATGTTCATTGACGATGAACGGAAACCCTGACATATTACAGTAGGCATTATATAGCTTCAAATGGTGTTGTAGCAATATAAGTTTTAATTGGGAGAGCTTACTTGTGCCATTCTACCAAACAATGTTGTAGGTGATGTACGGTTGCGATGTGAAGCCATGCTAGGTGTATTGCTTGCCTTGATTGTATTTTGTAGAAGAAACAATATTGTAGAAGTTGTTGAAAGCCAATATGCTAGATCTTTAATGCTATCCTGACTCTGTAGTAGCATAACGGAGCAAGTTAGTTCACTGGTCAAACGGACTATTTTTGTAGCCACAAGCGTCAAATCTGGTTGCTAATTTATCCATGATTCACACTTAGGTTTGAAAGTGCCTGAGGCATGTCTGGTAATTCTGGGATGGTTGAGAATGCTACCTCTATAGATGATCGGATAGTGTGGATAATCCTATCAAATATATTTGTCTTATCTGCTTCAAAAGATCTCCATTGGAGAAGTGTTCTGTACACAATGCATGCAGCAACAGGTGTGCCCTTGTCAAACCGCTTGTCTTCCATGAGACACTTGATCAATACATCATGATTTTCCTGTTTATAGAAGGAATAAGAGGAAGTTCGTAGCATGAGTAGAGAATTAACCAAGCAGATAGAATTAGAGAAGTGCATTGTTATGGTTTGGTGCCTATCCTAAAGATTTTCCATCTTTCAACTACATACTTGCTGCCTGTCTGTTAGGGATCTTTGTTTGGTTAGGAGGGGGACTGGCTCTGATTCCTGCAAACATGATTTAGGCATTATTTTAACAATGGAATGCACAAGTGTAAGCTATTGGTCTGTTCATTGAGAAGATTCTATGAGTGAGTTGGCATACTTTTGCTGTTTGATGCTGAACTTTAGTTGATTGTTGATGCTCTTCCTCTGTGTGGTGCCCATTTTCTAAACACTGCATTATCATCGAGGTCAACTACACATGGTCTAGCAAATTCATTATGAAAAAGGCTATTCAAATATGTTGTACCTTGAATTGCACTTTTACCCGTTCTGGACCAGCTATTTGCTCCACAACAACTTTCTGGTTTCGGAGCAGCTCATTTTCTGACTCCAGATCTCTAATTTTGCTGTTGAGTCTGGCAGTGAAAGATCCTTTAGATCCATGTAGTTGAGTTTTTTTTCCAAATTAAAACCCCAAGGGGCTATCTTTTACCTTAATTTTCATGCTTTTTTTCAAAAGTCAAAATTAGTTGTATCCGTATCTATGCAACTTGAAGACAATACAAAAGCTGCTATACCTATTGATTTGTAAACTTGATACTGGCTGCTTGATTTTTATTTTTGCCGAGTAGTTCAATAGTAATATCTCTGCCAATTAAAGTAGAGATGACTAGTTCAAACTCTCTCGCTATTAATTGGCTCTTGGTTTTGGTAGGGTAGATCAGGAGCTCTAGGGAGTTAGTAGCACGAAAAGGTGGGGACCCCCCCTTGTGTGAAAATACAAAAAAGGAAAGAAAGATATTGACTGCATTTAAGATCATTTCCCAATGAAATATTTTACCTGAGGAGTTTGGTGCGCAACCGAGTTAGTGGTTCACAGTTGAGGATTCACATGTAATTAATAAATTTGTCCACCATTCAATATTCTATTTCAACCGTATTTATCTAGCCTGATAAAGAGAAGCAGGTCAGCATAACATTTACTTGTTTTCTGTGTAATGACCTGAGAAGTTTCTTGTTATGAATTTTTTTTTTTGTTCAAAACCTGAAGGAATTTTTTTATATTTTCTTCAATTTGTTTACTTGTCCATTCTTCCCTTTTCATCTCACTCAACAGAACATCAAAGTGAGCGCAACTCTGTTGATTTCTTCCGAGGTTAGAGTTTAATTGGTTCCTAATTTCAATAATGATTTAACTAACAGATGACAACACTGCTCTTACATTTTCATTTCCTCAGAGAGGTCCTCATTTGTTGATGCAACCAAAACCTGCTGACGTAGAACCTGGTTCTCAGACTCGAGGTTGGCCAAATTTAGGTCTATTCTGAAGGTGAGCAAAAATAAGAAATATTCAGAATAAAGCTAATATGCATACAAATACTTTAACAAATTTCTTTACTACCTCTCAATGGTTTCTTGAAGCTCTGTAACTTTCAGCTGTGAATCTTCTGCCTCTTTTAGTCTTGCTTTGCTTTCATTTTCAACTTCGGAATATTTCTGCTCAAATTCCTTGACCCTCTTCTTTAGGTCTCTTATCTCACCCTACACATCCACAATTCATATTTTTCACCTGTCAACTATTTCTTGCATATGCAAATTTCAAACCATTTGTCATTATTTTGTTGCACAAAGGTGTTTTTAAATGTATATATGACCCTGCACGGTGCATGTGACTGCATATTTTCTGTGAAGTGGCAAAATGGTCAACTGATTGTTGTTTTTGCTTCTGAACTTCTGTCCTTGTCTGTAACTACAAAGAGAATCCTGTTATATTTTACACCCGTTTATTCTGTGATACATTTTCGATTAATTTTCACTTGCTTTACATTTCTGTTGTTTCTTCTCCAAGATTCTTTTTACTCTTTTTTTTTTTTTTTTGGTTTGGAGTGGGAGTTCTATTAATTCTTGGTGCTACTAGAAGTTGGTGCAAGTTTATTTAATTGATCTTTTCATTTTTTACAGATAGATATTTCTGAATTCTGCATGCATTTGATAAGCTATGATCGTTAAAATTCAGCTATCTTGATTGTAGAACATTGACACTACTATTTATAAAATAAAACTAGTGTTGACCCATGCGATACAAGAAATTGAATAATAATTTTTATGGAAAAACTTAATTTTTAAATATATTACAAAATATTTCAATAAAATTGCACAATTTCATAAAAAAGTCAAGAATTATTTTTTTATATTTATATATTTTATTTGAGTCAATGTTAGCAAGTAAATAGAGTTGATCATAGTTGGGTTTATATATAAATATTAAAAGTTTAAAAGTTTATATTTTACCAATGTCAATTCAATCCTAAATTAGAAGTTTTGTATTTAGTTAGAAATACAATTAATCTTGATTATATTAATCAGTTACAAATTATCGTTTTAAGTTTTCTAAAAATAAATTATTTCCAAGCTTAAATAATATATTATTTCTTTTGTTTTTAAATTTAAGACATAACAAATTTAAAATATGCATTTTTTGTTTTTTTGAGCAAAATATCTTTATTTTTTGTTTGTGCTTTTAATTTAATTACTAATGTATTTGAAATATATAAATTTTACAACTAGATTGAATTTGTAAGCAAGTGAATCCCTTATTGGAACCCATAAATTCATTTATATGAAATCTATAAGTAAAATGGGTGTTTTTTTGAAACCCAAGTAAGTGGTTCCCTATTATTAATCATATGTTATACTTTATGAAAAAAATATAGTCAACCTTACCAATTTTAATTTAAAGTTAGAATTTAGAAAAAAATCACTCCCCTAAGACTAATTTTATTCAAAGATCTATAAAAATAAAAAAATAAAAGTAGAATAATGAATAAAGAGTGTACCACATATGATTTGATAATAAAGTTTTAATTAGTTTTATAAAAAATAACTCAAATAAAAAATATTATTATTAATTATATGTGCTTTATAAAATAAAATAAATATAATTAATGTGATTAATTTAAATTTATAATAAAAATTTAGAAAAATAACTAGTCTCCGAACCTAATTAATATTCAGTGTTTTTTTTATCATTTTAAATTTTGAACATATTAAGAGTTGTAATGAGAGAAATAACTAAATTATTATTTAAGCTTTTTCTATTTTTGTTTTTAATTTAATTTAATTTTTTTACTGTATTTTTAATTTAATTATTAATATATTAGAAATATATAAATTTTACAACTTTGCTGAATTCATAAGCAAATAGGTCCTCTTTTGGAATCCATCAGTTCAATCATATGAAATTTATAAGCAAGTGGATCCCTTTTCGGACCCCAAGAAAGCGGATCCTTTTCTCAGAACCCATGAATTAGTTTGCATTTACTAAAATAACATGCCACAAGTCTAGTGCTTTTGTAGGTAAAACAAAAAGTTAAATTGTAGTCTTTTGTTGATGTGGGACAAGTAAACAAAGTTTGTGAATGAGAAAAGAGAGGAGAAGAAAAGAGAAGAAAGGAGATTAAAAGATAATTCAAAAATTCTATAAAAAAAGAAAAAAAGAAAAAGTGGAATGGAGATCAAAGAGGTAAGCCACCTAGGATTGGAGTGAAGGAGAAGAAGAGAGAGAAACTACATTCTTTTAGTATTATAGTATAGATGTATAGCAGGTTGTTGCTAGATTACCTCCAGCTCCTCATTCTGAATGGTCAGTTCCTCCACCCTGCTGTTGTCCACAACTGGTACCTCTTGGATGACTGGTGGGGCTTGTTCAATTGCTATCTTTGCCGCTTCCTTCTCACGAATGATTGCAGCATGAGCTTCATCTAGTTGCTCTTGCATTTCGTGCAAGGCACTTTGTAGTTTGGAAATTTCTTGCCCTTTCGCTTCTTCAAGATCAATCTACAAGAAGACCGCAATTTAGTCACTGTGATCAAGGAAGAGTAATGCTTTCAATTACTGTCTCAATTTCACCGGTTTATTGGTTTTCTCGATTCTCTCATTTTTATTTTTCCGTATCAGTAAAATTAATATATAAGTCATCATAGGTTCAATAAACGTCCACACATTTTATTAAATTGCATCAAAGTTGGGACAAATTCTATCCCTTGTGTTCAGGGCATATAGGTATTCATTCTGGATAAGTAAGTGCTGGCATTGGCTAGAGTGATTGCTTGATATGTCTGATCTTACCAACCAAAACCTTCTTATGTAAATGATCTCTTCACTCTTTACTATTTGAACTGGAACAGTTATAGCAGCACCCCTTGTGCTTTTCAAATATTATTCTCTGTCATTTTTATTGTTGCTGATGTATTTGTACCAAGTTCGTAGAGAAAATACCCTCAAGTGCTTTTCAAAGTCAAGTCGCCATGTTAGCTCTTCAACACGCTTCTCCAGCTTGTCCTTGGCTTCCTTAAGTGCCCCTGTTTCTCTTGCGGCCTGCAATAAAGATTACCTCGCTCTTAACTTCATACACGCGTTTTAATTAAGTTTTGCTCAAAGTTGGATATTTGTAATTGTAACGCTATTGGAAAGAAGAAAAACTTACCATTCTCAGCTTTCTGAGCTCCCTCCTTGCAATCTTTGCTCTCCAGAGACATTGAAGAGTAAGAGTTGCTTTCTTCTGCTGTTTATAAGTAGAAAGAGCATGGTATCTTCGCCATTGAGTCTGAAAGCAACAAAAAAACAACAGAGTAATCATTTCTTAGTTTCAAGGGGATAATTCTGGATATTTATTTTTCATTTGAACCTTCTCACCACTGGTATTATCAATCCCTGGGCTGTGACAATATTCTTAACTAATTCATGCGTTTTTATAATCCTGATTCATTATCAGGTCAATGAAATCTGAACTTGTAGCTACATCTTAAATCCCTCAACTAGCCATTAAAAAATTGTTGTTTTTTTAAGAGGTGCAGAGGCACGGAATTTTCCAATTACTTTCTGTAATTTTTTTTTTTAATAAGTAAATTACTCTTCATAGTTTCTAAAATCATAATGCTTTCCTTGATATTAAATTCATACTTTTCCTTTGCCAGAGTTCAACTTTGTGAAATGCAATTTTTTTTTTTTTTTTTGATTTTGAAGGATTGCTAATATTATATTTTTCTCT
>QLOD02136642.1:0-10020 GCA_003260245.2 Sideroxylon spinosum | reverse complement strand
TATTTTTCTCTCTTTTTAAAATTCTAGTCAGACAAATTGAAGTTTCTCCAACCGGAGCCAGCTTATTACCTGAACTGTAGTTGCGGCCTTGTTTCTTCTTCTTTGTCTGTATTCATTTTGGGCTGCCATTGCTCGCAATCCAGTTTGAATAGTTACTGCTGATGCCTGCAAATTTGTGTAAGATATTCTTGCTGCGTGAGCACGGGCATGTTTCTGTATACAGATTGAAGCAGCTTCCTTTCTTATACACTCGTACAGCTTGCGTGCTAGTTGTGCTGTGCAAGGTAGCAACAGGAAACTAGTCATTGCCAATTTTGCTGGAGAATTGCTTAGGTTATTTTGTGATTTTCTAAATATCCCTCGTGTAGATTTTTCTTAAAACATACACAAACCATTAGAAGAATGCTGGCAGCAAAGAGTTCGAAGATCATCACCTTATCAGTTTGTTTCTAGTTTTTGTGGTCTGAACTTATGATTTTCACTGAGTAACGATTCTATTATTTAATTTTTTGGAAAATTTCTTTACCTCTCCAATATTTCTGCATATGAATTGTAGCTCTTCGTAGGGTGATGAACTCTTTTCTAGTCAAGTGTGTTCGGATTTGCCTTTGGATGCGCCTTGCAGCATTAGCAAGAACCTCAGTTCTTCGAGCATCTAATTCAGCCATCTGTCCGGCTCTAAGAAACACCTTTGTTTTCCCAATCTGAAATATATAGTATTAGGCTGACATAGCTCTTCCAATATTTTTGTAGGACTTTTATGAATTCATTGGCAGGATGCTAGTATATCTCACAATGCATTTTAACCTTCAGATTTAGTACCTGATAACCCTTTAACCCCATCCTGTCACAGATGGCAATGCATGCTGATTTCTCGTCAGACCTGTAGATGGAAAGAAGTTAGAACCAAAGCTGCTATTCATAAATCCGCTGAGAGATATTGGGGATGATGATATATCTGTGTTTATATGAGTCATTTAAAGTACATTAGGGCTATGTTTGTATTAATGATTTGGTGAGGGAAAAGGAAAATGATAGGAAATCAAAATTACTTCTTATGTTTGGTTTGTGATGAAAAATGAAAGGGCAAACTCATGGGATTTGAGAAATTTAAAATTAGGAAACCAATTAACTTCCTTCCCATTTTCCCTACCTTTTTCTTTTACTTTTCCCTCACTGAATCCTCACTCTAAACACACCCTAACTATGTTGTTACGAGCTAACTTATACCCATCTAAAACATCTGGAGCTAACATCCCAAAACGGTCAAGGAACTCATCAAATGTTCTTTTTGTTGGATATCCTGCACAGCTTATCCTTATTGCCTCTAGTACACCCTGCCAGTAATTGTCAGGAAGAATTTTGTGAGCAGAGGCAAGTTGCGAAGGAGCCAGACGCCAGCAGAGTATGTTCTAGACAAGGTTGAGTTAGAAGGTTACTTACCCCACATCTCAACTGATTTAAGACATTGGAGTTCTCAAAGATACCAGGTTTCAAAACTGTATTGGGCTTGACACATCTGATGTAATGTGGCTCTGTTGTGCTCAGGGTTTCCATTAAAGCTTGTAGTTGTTGCTGTATTTTGAAGTTCAATGCATGAGCCAATCAGATCCTAGACTTTAAAGATGCATAAAATTCCTGAAAGTCTATTCAATTTGCCTTACCTTGAAGCGGGTGCCGATTGATGAGAATTTGGACTGCTTTGATGTTTCCTCGGGTAATGGAGGGAAGAGATTTGCAACAAAAGTGCAGTTGGAGGCATTTAATAGAGCTTGATGTTCTGCTACAACGTAATCCTTGTTTTTATCGAGGAACTGATCAGCTTGGTAAGTAACCTGTTGAATCAAAAATTTTACAGAAAGAAAATGATCAGTTCAACATATTGTTGGAAAATGAAATATGGTATTTAGGGCTGCTTACATCTCCAGCATAATGGTTAATTGTAAAGTCTGTTCGGGCAAGTTTTGGCTTGCTGAAGCGTTTGTGTCCTTTATATGTCTGGTACATCTTTTGTGCAAATGTCACATGGGTTGACTTGGGAAACATACTGCAAAGGAAGTCAATCGAGTTAAATACCGTGCATGTGTCATTGATGCAAGTTCATAATAAGGGCTTTCATGGGACTACAGGGAAGTATTTTCTCTTCCCCTCACAAAAGTAAGGATATGGATATTATTTTGTTGGCGTGTACCATTAGCTTTGCAAAGTTTTAACTTTGTTGTTGGAGCTCATCCAACATAATGCATTGTTGAGTTATCAATATGCTACACCTGTTTTGTGACATATAATGTGTTTATGATGTTGCATGTAGGCAAATACGTACCAGGCTTCATCAAGGAGAGCAATTATACCCCCAGGTTTCTGCATGCGGAAATACAAAATCATCCTCCTAGGTTCCCTAATATAATTGAGTAATTTGGAAATTGGATGTGTCTGAAAGAGTAAATACCTTCTCTAGAAGATCCAAAACATCTTGGTTGTCTACAAATTCTACATAACTCCAGTCAATTTCCTCTCTTGTGTAATCCTCTTGCTCCATCTTGAATACATGCTGTAAAGACACTTTTTCCAGGTAATTGTGTATAAAGAGCATTGCAGTATATAAACCACGCATGCATATCCATACACGTGTAGATACATACTTGTATATTGAAGTTTATACAGCTTTCGGATACTACAAATAACTCTCATCCTCACCTGATTGAAATGCTGTTGCAATTTCTCATTTGTTAGGTTGATGCATAACTGCTCAAAACTGCCAGATAAAGCATGTGATAATCTGTTTATGTTGGGGTGTAAAGGATATTTATTCACTGTGTAATAATCAAGTCCATCACTATTTACCTGTTGATCTTGAAGCTCTCAAAACCATAAATATCAAGGACTCCAATTATACTTTTGGCATTGGGATCCTGGCCAATTGAACTGTTTATCTTGTCTACAATCCTGCCATCATTCAGTTACTGAGTAGTCTAGAATGAATTTTTTCCACATGACAATATAAACCTAGTTTGATTTTGTTGTTGAAAAGGTAGAGACTACAAGAAACAAATAATGAACAGGAATCGAAACACTAACAGAAGAAGACAAACAATTTACATGGTTGGCAGATTATTCTGTATTTTACTCATTAATGTTTGTTTCATTAGTTTGTATATGTAACTGGAAATCCTAAACTTAGTTCCTGAAAAATATTACTTAAATAACCTACCATACTTCTCCCTAGCTTCCAACCTACGTTTCAAAATGGTCCATGAAGTAGGGGCCATGCTGGCCTCAGTTCCACTCCACTCCACTTCACTCCACTCCACATTGAGCAATCCCTAGAACTGGGTGGTAGATGACGAGTCACCCATATAAACACAACCTTTTTGAATCAAATTAAAAGCAGAAGTGGGGCTCAAAGCCAAAATATTGGTGAAGTCAGAGAAGTGGAACAGTTTCTGCTATATTATTTTGATAACTGATATCTTGACTGGCATGAATGCTGTCAGGTTAGTTAAGCAGCAATGTTTGATCCTTACCTGAGACACTCGATGTTGTTTTCTGTTTTCTGTAATTGGTCTGGCAGGAATATTATATTTTGACATTGAAGGCTAGTGGTCTGAAGGAAAGATTACATTGAACGTCCCAAGCAAAAGGAGTGAGTTTAATTTGTTTACCAATCAAAAAGTCGGGAGTATATGGTCTTTGCCAGGGCATCACGACTTGTCACAGCTGAATTTGGATCTAGGGGTTTTGTAATGTTCCCATCTGGTGTTACTAGCACACGCTTGCAAAGTGAGTCTTCAAGTGCCTTCTCATCACACCTGGAGAGAAGCATAGTAAGAGATGATATGGACAGAGAAAATCTAACAAGCATTAGTTAGCAGGGCCAAGTTCATTAGAAGTCATACATGAGTAGCTCTGTAGCTGTTTGAAGATGGTAGTATGCTTTCTCATTTTTCAGTTTTGAAGAATCTGTTTCATTCCCTTTGACGAAGTCTATGTTCCCAAGATGGAGTATGGCAGCTACCACACGGAATATAGCTTCCTGTGAGAGGAAACTTGATGTGTTAATTTTGGAACTTTGGATTCATAAAATGGCTCCTTTTATATGTTCCCTGTTTTTGTAATTATGAAGAGACCTTCACCTGCTCATCTTGGTTGATTCCTACAACATCCATGGCATTTCGGGTCTCCAGATATTCGCTTGCATCATTCACGTTTGCAACTTCATAACAATTGGTTTGGTTTAGATAGTGGAATTCCCTTGGGTCACCTAGTTTGAATTTCTTGACATCCTGAAAATAACATATTATAGTCTGCTTACTATATATATATGGTTATGGTACATGTTTTGGTTCATGGCATGAGCCTACCTCAGGTGGTGCTGCACAGAGCATGTAAAAGCAGTGGTAGTTCCTCTCTGGGTCAGAGACTTGGCAAACACGTGATCTTTCAAGAAGATAGGTCCTAACTGCAGCTCCAGAGATCTTCCCATGCTTATCGAATTGGATCTCTACAAATTTACCAAAACGACTGGTGCAAACACACATTGTGTAAATTTCTTGCAAGTCAAATCATATAAGTCGATAGAATAGAAAAATTGGATATACTTGAAGAACAATCATCCAACTAAGTCACCTCGAATTGTTGTTTTTCACAGTTTTGGCGTTCCCAAATGCTTCCAAGACTGGGTTGGACTGAAAAGTGAAAATGCAAGGTATCAACAAAGTTTTACCATCACCAAAGATATGTTAAATAAGATTTGAGTTTTACAGACCTCCAAAACTTGTTGTTCAACTGTTCTTCCTTCAGTACCAGTTCTGCCCCCCATGAATGCAAGGTATCTCATAAGCATTTTTGTTGTCTCTGTTTTACCAGCGCCACTCTCTCCACTCACCAAGATGGACTGGCTTCCATGTTCATTTATCATTGCCCTGATAGTGCATCAGCTTTTTTGAGATTATATGTGTTATTTAAGATCATTTAATTTCAATAGAGATATACCTGTAACAGGCATCTGCAACAGCAAAAAGATGCGGACTTAGCTCACCGAAAGCAGCTCCTTTATATTGTTCCATCATGTGGACATCGTACAAGTGTGGTAGCCTCCGGAAAGGATTCACCGCAATCAGAATATTCCCGGTGTAAGTCTGCTTATTTCAGGAGTGATGGTCAGTTTTCTATTTGTTTTGCAGATTATGTGTATGCAGCTTTTCCTGAATTTCTGAACAGTTTTACTCCTAATCATCGGGTTAGATGTGACTCACATATATCTCATTGAGAGCAAACCGAGAAGCAAGATTGTAAAGCACTCCTGGCTCATGGAGGTAAGCTAACTTGGTCATGTCATCAACCCCTGCTGGAGGTGCCTCTGTGTCTTTCGGGTATAAGCTTGGTATATCTGCAACTATCTGCATATGCCAAGGTAGCTAATGATTAGTTTAGGTAACCTATTTTGCAACTTCCTTGGAGATTTTACATTTGATATTTATGAATCCTTCCACATTGGAGATATTCCTCTTAGGAGAAGAAATGGATAAACAAATTTAGGAGATGTTGGAACTCTAGTCTTTCATATTTCTGAAAAGTGACTTCAATAGGGTGAAACTAATTAATGTTTTATTCTAACTGTCCACCCAAGCTTGCAAAGCAGAAGAGGAGCCAATAACCCATTAGGCCTAGTTTGGTACAAGGGAATGGAATGAAATGAAATGGCAATTCCCATACTATTATTTTGTTCCATTCCCTCAAATAAAGTATTATTTCCAATAAGAATAAATTAGCATTTCAAATAAGTGTACCAACAAGGTAATGGAATGAAAGAGAGGGAATGGTCAATCTATTCAATTCCCTCGTACCAAGCGGGTCCGTAGTGTAATTAGACTTTCTTTTGTTCAATGGTAATTTATTCATGTTTTTCCAGCACAGTTGCCTTTAGGTTTTCCTGTAAACTCTATGAATTGTGTGTTTCAATATTGAACAGAATATAATATTGACACCAATGCCAGTTTTCTATGACATGCAATTTTGGACATTGATTGAGAAAATGTTGTGAAAAAGCCTTCAGTATTGCTAATATGTCTTATTTTATGAATAACATACGTTGAATCATTATCTACCTTCATACATTTGACGCTATATTTATATGTTAGACTCTAAAAGAAGTAAACAACAGATGATGTTTGTATGTGGTTTCAACTACATGATTTCATTACTCCTGCAATATTAATGGATCTTTTGACACTATGAAATATAACGAGTGGTAAGAGTATCTTACAGTTCTTCCATTTGTCGTAATTATGGTGGCATCTGTGCCTTTGATTTCTATCACTTCTCCATCGATCCATGCAGCTTCTGGATCCTCAGCCCACACATGTGATCCAACTATTATGTTTACAGGAGTTCCCTGGGTCATTGAAGAACCAAAAAAAAAAAAAAAAAAAGGTAATTGTTTTCTTACATGTAAAAGATCGTCCAAGGTGTGTGTAAATAAAAAAGATAACTCCATGATCGGACGGAAAGCTTACCATGATTCTGATTCTATATGATCATCTAACGTTGAAAGGCAACAGGGAAAAGCCAATGGATTTTTGTTGTCAAGGGAGGGAGGGAGGGAGGGGAGTGGTACTGGGAGAATGGTAATGCTATTAAGGAAGATGGATGGAGGTTTGTAGAATTAAAAAGCAGACAGAATGTTGAAAGGGAATGTTTCAAAGAAAATGTAAAGCAGAGGAAATGCAGGTGGTGGTAACTCAAAAGCAAAAGGCAGAGCGGGCAGCCTCACCTCCCTCCTCCCCCACCTGCTGTCACCATTTTTATTTTTTCGCTGATTCCACATTGGATGCTGACTTGGCACCGCAGGAAGCCACTTGATATAAAATTGTCACATTCTTGAGTTGGTCAAAGTTATGGTGAATTCATATCTAGTTGATGCAGGGGATATTTCTTATGTTGATGCTTATTGCGGCCATCTGATGAGTGGACCCATTCCTTGCCTGTCATAGTGTTCCTAATCATGTTGTGCATTGCCAAGCCACAGTGGGGTTCACTAGCTGTTAATTGAGTGTTTTTAAAATTATGAAGATGTCCTCTTATTTAGTTGTTACCTTTACTTTCTCTTAAATCAATATATCTAAAGATAAAGATGGCTTTGTTAAAATAAAATGACTCCCATTTCTCCCACTAATTGCCTATCTTGCCCCATCTCATGCACTTTATTTTTCAGCTTTATGCAATCTTATTTTCCTAATTTCATGTCAATTTTCAGGTGCATATTGGACCAATTGGTAGCGTTTAAATTTAGTCTCAATGGCACTGCCAAATCAGGTTCGAGAATCGCTTGTAATATTCTTTCATTTCCCATATTTTTAATATTTGAGATTTCAAAAAGGGGTTTATAAGAATTGTCAATTCATATGGCACGTTGGTAAATATTGAATGTTTTCACGAGAGTTGGGCTTCGGCACAAGAGGACAGTATTTTTATCTTGATGTTTTGCCACCATCTGGCAAATTTTGAAGAACTGTTTGCAGAAGCATCTCGAAGAATGTTTTCTCTGTCCTAAATCATTGTCATTTTCTTTAACATTTCCATTTCCAGGAAAACAAACAGGCTTCAATTTTGCTGCCAACCGAAGGAACAGCGAGAGTTTCTCATCAAGACAAGTAGGTTACATTTCCAGAGGCACAAATGGACACCCTCAACTTCAAAAGTCAATGGGGATCAGCTGGTGATTCTTATTGGTAAAAAAGATCAAAAAGGATGGGGGGCATCATCTTTCTAGATGGTGAAATGTGGGTCCCACCGGCCCACCTGGAAAGGTAACACTTCACTGGAGGGTACCCCACAAAGCCCTTCCCACCCTCAAATTCTTCCACAACTCACCAACCCTTTGGGGGTGTTGGAATTGAATATCTCTTTTCCTTTTATTTAGGGCGGTGTGGCTTTGAATGAAAATCTTTCTGGAGGATTTCCATTCACATGGGAAGAGGTGCTCTGTTGTGGGTCCCAGAAAAGGCTCTCTCCCTTGCTTTCCAACCAAGCTTTCTTCATTCTTCATTTATTTTGTTATTATATTAATATTGTTGTTTAAATTAGTTGTTTTATGTATATTGAATGGGCTAATTATTAGGCTTCTTACTTGGAAGGCTGCTTGATCAGAAGCAAGAAAGATTAAAAAAAAAAAAAAAAACCAAAAAAGGAAACCAAAAAATAGCACGCATGTGGCCTCTATGGGCCCCTAAATTGTATTTAGTCATAAAGGTTGCAATTTTGCTTCCTTGCATATGAAGTTTAAAAATGAATAAAAATCAATATTTAGTTTAAAAATAAATAAAAATCTTAAACTATGTTTGGATTTTAAATTTATAAAAAAAAAAAGAAGGAAAATAAAATTATGGTGCATATTTATTTTTTATATTCGTAATTGAACAAAAAAAAAAAAAGTGGATTTTTTTGGTGACAAGAAAATGTTCATTCGGCTCTGGGGATTGCAATTGGGCCGCATAAACGGGTCCCGACTCCCAGATATGTGATTTGGATATAAAAAGTAGAGTTAAAGCCTAAATTGAGTTTGGGTAAGAAATGGACCCAATCGTATTATTGTATTAGCATATTTTAAATACTTTACAATAATACATAAATAATCCTCCCCTCCACCACCACTCCACCCCCCCCCCCCAAATTTTATATATTCATTCATACATTTCCCTTTGTAAATATCTTGGAGTGGGTAGGTGTCCGATATGAGATTTTAATGGATGGCTCAACTAAATTTAACCCATTAACCATCATATGTAAGATAATGGGATAGTTCAAGTGGTAGGAGTTTATTCACCCGCAAGATTGGTTGTGGGTTGTCTCATGGGGTGAGGTTAGAGCTTTGGATTAATATAATGTTGAATTTTTTTTTTTCTCTCTCAAAAAAGTCATCCTATTGGTTTATTTATTTATTTTTAGGCCCCTCCTCCTACGGGGGTGGTGATGGTGGTGGTGGTTTGGTTGGGTGGTAAGCTGGAGGACCCCGTTTGAACATATTCCTAGGTCTAAGGCATTTCTATTTTACAATGATATCTTTTCTTTTATAAATGCTGTCAGTACTAAGTTTCAATCGTTAGTTAAAAATAAGAATATAATTAAATATTTACATAATATACCCTTTCATAAATATGTAGAAAGTTCAAGAGTTGAAAACATTTTTATAAGCAAAGGGTGTTAAAAAATGTAGATCTTGCGTTATTATTAAACTCATTTTGAATATTTTACATGTTTGAAGGAGGCTCTGAATATGTTATATTGTGAAAATATTTTGATTATCATTTAATATCAGTTAGAATATTAATGATTAGGGTTTATAGTAATAATATTTATAAATTAAAGGCTGTTAATATAATGTTTAAGTGGTACAAGGTGCATTTATATTTAGCTAATTATTTAGAAGTTTTTGTAATTTATTTATTTTAATTTAAATTTCTTCTACAAAAGTCTAAATCCAAACGTCCGACTAAGATGACATGAATCTAATAATATGCACCGAACGTTGTTAAAATAACGGGAAGAACTCCTACTGTTACCACAGCTGCATTAGAATTATGGGGCAAATGAGTCATATCAAGTGGATTGGGCCTCTGATACTTCCTCATGGTAGCCTTGGATTCGAATTTGGGCAACTCTCTCCTTTCCCCTCGGATATGTAGAGACATACATGTATTCAGTGGGCTGAAAAAACAACATACGTTAGAATAATGGGAAGAAAAGAGGACTTATATTTAATATAATTAATGTTTCTTACAATGTTGTTCGGGCCGGAAGGATGGCTTCAACCCATTTTAATTTCTCATTTGCCGGGTATAATTTCTTTTTTTTTTTTTTTTGTGGATCTTTGTTCTTCCTCAACTGACCATAGGCACCATGAGGCCCATCACAACATCAAATCTATCGTTTTTAAGTGCATCAATGTCACGCCCTGGGTTTTAACAGAAAAGCTAGAATATAATAACCAATGTGATTACATAAGTTCTTTCCCAACGTAAA
>QLOD02136636.1:0-20563 GCA_003260245.2 Sideroxylon spinosum | reverse complement strand
GTAGTCAATGGCCACAAGAATGAATTGATTACCAAATGAAGTTGGAAAGGGACCCATAAAATCAATCCCCCAACAATCAAAAATTTCAAGTACTAAAATGGGATTTAAGGGCATCATGTTCCTTCTAGTTAAGGTCCCTAACCTTTGACATCTATCACAAGTAATGTAAAATGAGTGTGCATCTCTAAACATGTTGGCCAATAAAATCCCCTTTGTAAAATTTTAGCAATTGTTTCCTTTGCAGAAAAATGGCCTTCACATGTTAGACTGTGATAGAATGTAAGCACACTATCAATTTCATCATCCAGAACACAACACCTTACAATTTGGTCAAGACAATATTTAAATAAGTAAGGGTCATCCTAGAAAAAGGAGCGCACATTGCGTAAGAATTTTTACCGATCCAATTTGGACCATTCAGAAGGTATTTGTCCAATAGCAACATAATTTGCAATGTCTGCAAACCATGGTGAGATAACAGTGGACAGATGAAAAAGATGCTCATCAGGGAAAGTCTCATTTATGGCAAGGTCAGTACAAATAAGATCTTGTTTAGGAAGTCGAGACAAATGATCAGCTACGACATTTTTTACTCATTTTTTATCACGAATTTCAATGTCAAATTTCTAGAGTAGGAGGATCTATCAGATCAATCGAGGCTTAGCCCGTTGTTTGATGAGTAAATATTTCAAGGTAGCATGATCTGTGAAAACGATGACATGAGACCCAACCAAATATGAACAAAACTTATCGATGGCAAAAACCACTGCCAAAAGTTCCTTCTCAGTGGTTGTCTAATTGAATTAGGCCTCATTTAATGTTTTACTGGCATAATAGATCACATGTGGATTTTTATCTTTCCTTTGCCCCAATACTGCCCCTACCGCATAATCACTAGCATCACAAATGAGTTCAAATGGTAGGGACCAATCAGGTGCTTGCATGATAGGTACAGTGGTCAATTTATATTTTAATGTAGTGAAAGCCTCCTCACATTGTGCAATCCACTCAAAAGGTACATTGTTTCGTAAAAAATTACAAAGAGGTTTGACCAATGCACTGAATGAATTAATGAATCGTCAGTAAAACCCAGCATGACCAAGGAAAGAGTGGATGTCCTTGACATTTCTAGGGGTGGGTAATTTTTGAATTGACTCAACCTTAGCTTTGTCGACCTCAATCCCTGTAGAAGACACAATATGCCCTAGCACAATCCCTTGTGTCACCATAAAGTGACACTTTTTCCAATTAACCACAAGTTTACTATCCTCACAACGCTTAAGAACCTTTTCAAGATTTTGGAGGCAAGTTTCAAGGGAATCCCCGTAAACTGAAAAGTCATCCATGAAGACTTCAAGGTATCTCTCAACCATCTCACTAAAGATGCTAATCATGCAATGCTGAAAAGTTACTAGTGCATTATAAAGCCCAAATGCCATCTTTTTGTAACCGAAGGTCTCAAACGGGCAAGTGAAAGTGGTCTTTTCTTGATCCTCAAGAGCCACCTCAATTTGGTTATAACCTGAAGATCCATCTAATAAATAATAGTATGCTTTGCCTACTACTCTTTCTAAGCCTTGGTCAAGGAAAGGGAGTGGGAAGTGGTCCTTCTTTGTGACTACATTGAGTCTTCTATAATCAATACACATCCGCCGCCCAGTTTGGATGCGCATCGGTACCAATTCATTTTGCTCATTGACTACTACAGTCACTCTGGACTTTTTAGGGACAACTTGTGTTGGGCTGACCCATTTAAGGTTTACATTTGGGTAAATTATCCTTGCATCAAGAAGTTTTTGAACTTCTCCTCTCAATGCCTCTTTCATTACGGGATTAAGGCATCTTTGCATTTGCCTCACATTCTTAGCCTCTTCCTCAAGGTATATGCAGTCAATGCAGACAAGAGGACTTATCCCCTTTAGGTCAGCTAAACTCCAACCTAAGACATGTTTATGAAGTTTTAAGACTTGAACAAGTCTTTCTTATTCGTCCATAGTCAACTTGGAAGATATGATCAAAGGGTATGATTCATCTTCCCGTAAAAAGTGTACTTGAGATCACTGGATAATGGCTTTCTTTCTGGCTTTGGAGGTTTGTTGAAAGAAGACCTAACTTTTTCTTTGGAAGGGGTTAAAGGTTCAAAATTTGGGGTCCACTGACCCACAGACAAGAACTGTGCAGGTTTTAACCAAGCTAGAATTTCCTTCAAACTCTAATCGTTGACCTCATCAAGGTCATCACTCCCTACATTGTGCATTAGTGCCCTTTGCAAAGGATCCTGAATTATTTCCTTTTCCACATACTCGTTCATAACAGTGTGAACTAAGTGAACCTCCCTTACGTCTTCATATTCACCGGGTTGTTTAGACATATTAAAAATATTCATCTCCACGGTCATGTTCCCAAATGATAATTTCATGAGACCAATCCTGCAATTGATTATTACATTTGAGGTTGTATGAAATGGTCTTCCAAGGATGATTTGGATAGAGGCATTAGGGCTGTGAACAGGCTGAGTGTCGAGGACAACGAAATCTATCTAAAAGTAAAATTTTCCCGTTTGGACAAGAACATCTTCTACAATTCCTCATGGACTTTAATGGACGTATCAATTAACTGGAGAGTGACCCATGTGGGTTTGAGCTTAGCAAGACCCAATTGTTCATAAACAGCATAGGGTAACGGATTCACGCTGGCTCCCAAATCAAGTAAAGCTTGGTTAACCCTTTGGTCCACTTTAGTGCAAGGGATGGTAGGACAACTTGGGTCCTTGTATTTGGGAGGGGTCTTGGGTTGGAAGATTGCAGTCACTTGTTCAGTAAGGAATGCCTTCTCCTTTACATTAAGTCTCCTTTTGACGGTGCATAGTTCTTTTAGGAACTTAGCATAGATTGGCACTTGCTTAATGGCATCTAAGAGTGGGATGTTAATTTTGACTTGCTTAAACAAGTTGAAGATCTCAGAATTCTAAAGGTCATTTTTGGTCTTACGCAATCTGTGTTGGAATGGTGCATGTCTAACCACTATTGGTTCAACATTCTCTCCACTCAAGTCTTTCTCACTCTCCATCTACTTATCTTTCCTAATATCATGTTCATTTTCCACAGAATTCTTATGTGAAGGGATGGATTTATCAATGATTTTTCCATTTCTCAAAGCGATTATGGCTTCGACTTGTGCATGACTAGTGTTAAGACCAGAAGATGACTTACAATGATTCACTTGGCCATTAAGGTTAGGCACAGTTTGAGATGGAAGTTTTCCTTTCTCGATTGCGGTCATAGCTTGGGTCAACTTAGTTAGTTAACTTCGGATGTCATCCAGTGATCGATTGATTTGGTCTTGGTATCTAGTGGAATGGGCATTAATTCCACTTTGAGTTTGCATGAATTGTTGAAGAGTATCCTCAAGGGATCTCTTGTGTGGTACTTGGTATGCAGGAGGTGATGGATTGTGAATTGGTGGGGGCAAAGCAGGTTGAGGTATAGAAGGAACTTCATTCCTCCATCTAAAGTTAGGATGGTTTCTCCAACCAGGGTTATAAGTCTTTGAATAGGGGTTTCCTCCTAGATTTTGGTTTTGGTAGGGTTTTTTAAAATTCTTAGGATTTGTAGTTTTCCCATACATGACCTGTTTATATGCGGGAAGAGTAGGACACTTATTCGTGCAATGCCCAATAGTTTCACAAATTGCACAATTGGATTCCAACTTAAACTCATTTATTGCATTTACTTTTTCAACCTCGAGAGACTCTATTTTTCTAGCCAAAGAAGCTAGTGTAGCTTGGAGGTCATCAGTCTCTTTGAGATGGAATTTACCACTAGATGATGCTCCCCTAGGTACTTCAAGCATTGGGATGGGTGTTTCCTATTGCTTGGTGTTTTCCGCCAATTGGTCAAAAAATTCAAATGCTTTCTTTGGCTCCTTCTCATAGAATTCACCATTGCACATTGTGGTGACAAGTTGCTTAAAGATAGGTGTTAATGAGTCAAAGATGAAACTCACCAATCTCCAAACCTCAAAACCATGGTGGGGACATAGGTTGGTCAAGTCCTTAAATCTCTCCCAAGCTTGGTAGAAACTCTTGTTGGATATGCAAGTGAAATTCATCATTTGGCGTTGCAACACTGCTATCCTATGGGCTGGGAAATTTTCTTTTAAGAAAGTGATTTTCATTTCACACCAAGTCTCTATTGACCAAGGTCTCAAAGAATTAAGCCATATTTTAGCTTTATCCTTTAGGGAAAATGGGAATAATTTAAGTCGGATAAAGTTTTCAGTGCAATTTCGGTCCATAAAGTCCCACATACCTCCTCAAATTCTTTAATATGTAGGTATGGATTCTCAGAATCCATACCATGGAATGTCGGAAGCAATTGAATCATTCCGGGCTTAAGATGGAAAACTTGTTGGTTCAGAGGTAAGACGACCCAAGATGGGATGCTTTGCCTCTTAGGATGGAGATGGTCTCTAAGAGTGCGATGCACAGGTGGGTCTTAGTAACGGGGTCCATCACCATTAACACTATCCTCCTCCTCAGCTAGATTACATGGTGGTAGATCAGGTGGTGGTAAAGCTATGATGATGTGAAAATAATAAAATGAATGCATTGATTTTTTTTTAAAGAAAAAGAGAAGGAAAAAAAATAAATAAAAAAAAAGTGTTCAAAAATTAACCTTGTTAACAAGTTAACCCAAGTCCTACACCGTTACCCTACTACCTTCCCAGCAACGGCGCCAAAATTGCTTGCTTATCCCAAGTGTAGGAGTTAAGTGTAGCAAAATAAACCAGTTTGAGTCCGGGTCGAGTCCACAGAGAGTTAGATTTAATTTCTTGATTTTAGGTGATGACTTAGGGCGACACTTGTTATTAGAGTAATTTTAATCACTTTAGGTTGTTAAAAAGAAGGGAAAATCCAAATTTTGGTGGGCTTGAATGATTTGGTTTGGATTAAGATTAACTAAAACAATAAAGTAAAAGAAATAAAAATAAAAATATAGTATTTAAAGATAATAAAATAAGGAAAAAAAATTAAAATGCTAGAATGTAAAGAACAGTACTTAAATGAGTATTTAAAGACAATAAAATAAGAACAAAAATTAAAATGCTAGAATGTAAAGAATAGTATTTAAATGTGATATTGAAAGTGCTTGGAATATGAAAGAACTTGATGCCAAACCAATTTCCATGATAGTATATTGGTGAGGAAGTTTGAGCATGCTATTTATGTCGACCTAATTACCTATCCCTAGTGGTAAAAGGCTGGAAGATTTAGCAATAAAATTTAATGAGATGGAAGTGTGACTTCATTAGGATTAGAGATGAAAGGCTCGTCCTTGCAAGACATGGAATCAGTGCTTAGGGATTTCAAGAAACAAGTTCATGAATCACTAACCGATTATAACATTGCTAGGAGATTCCAAATGATGAATCCCTATCAAGTCTTTTCCATATGATCAATCTTAAGATATATAGTTTAAGATTATAACATGCTCAACCTCCCTACCTCAACAAACCATTTTCATAGGTTTGGAGCCAAGGGAGAGCCTAGCCTACTATTATATTACGACTATCATTCAAATGAATAATACACGAATAAAATTTAATTCCCATTGAAATAAAATGTAATCTATCACAATAAATTGAAAGTATGATATTGAAAACTAATCTAAAGAAGAGGATGGGGATGAAAGGGATGAGAGAGGGGGGTGAACAAATTTAATTAAAAGCTACCGCTTGCAATGTTAAATTGCAAGGTTAAAAAACATCAAAATCTTTCAAATATTCTTCCAAATATTTCATAAAACTCGAATTAAGTATAAAGAAATTTAGGAGAAGCAAAGAAAAAGGGAGCAAAAATTTGTTCAGGTTTTCGCACTTTTCCCACGACTAGAATCCTTCTGTTTTCCGCAGATTAGGGTTTAGATAGATTTAGAACTAGGATTACAGCTGCTGGGTGTCTTGGCCACGCATGGGCTTGCCTGGCTGGGAGTTGGGCTCGCATGGGCTCTGGCAGGACATGGGCCCACGCGGGTGCTGGACTGGGCCGATTTGTGAGACAAGTTTGGAGCAGTTTCTTGGGCTTCAAGATGAAAGAATCTGAAGATGGCTTCACCAGAAACTTTTTATCTCTTCAAGTCTTATTTCCAATGAAAAAGAAATCGTATCAATCAAAATTTTGAGTGAAAATTTATGATTGAAAAACCAAAGGGGTGTCATGCTGGCTTTTCTGTTGGCAGCAATCTGGAACGAACTTTGGTTGACATTTTGACCTTCCGAACAGCTGAATTGGAAAATGTCTTCAACAGAAAAGTTGTATATAATCAAGACCCATTTCCAACGGTCTATAGCAAAGGTCAAATTGACCTCTGTAGACAACGTTATGGCTGAAAAACTGAATAGGTGTTGTGCTGGAATTTTCTACCGTAACATTTCTTGGACTGTTTTGAGCTTGGGTCTACTTCGTTCGCCCTGGCAGCCATGATAATTGATATTTTACATTGAGATGGCCCTCGTGAGGTCTAGAAGACTTTGTAGCCTTTCTTTTCGATGTTTTAGAACCCGAAACACACAAACAACATTTAATCACAAGAGTGAAATAACTAAGCTAAGATCAGGTATTTTAATAAGTAAACAAATGTAATTGGCATGTCTAAGAGATAAAA
Source organism: Sideroxylon spinosum (assembly GCA_003260245.2). NCBI lineage: Eukaryota > Viridiplantae > Streptophyta > Magnoliopsida > Ericales > Sapotaceae > Sideroxylon > Sideroxylon spinosum. The sequence goes on along the minus strand of QLOD02136636.1, from coordinate 13,898 downwards.
ATTCATATAATATCGTATGCCAATCAGTAGCACATACTTTGACATGCCATGCATCATGGTTTAGCATACCAATACATGCCTTGACATGCTAGAACACATTCAAACATGTAAGCACACACCCACTAGGAATTGACACAGACTTAGAAATCAAAAACTTGTTAATCCGAAAAATTCACTTCAGACTAGGAATGACTTAAGATTGGCTAAGCCAATGAGTTATAATTCATGACATCCCTTGACATATCTGATCGTATCAACTGCGTAACTACTATCACCAGGAACTGAGCTCTTGAGTGAGTTGAATTCCCTTCCCAAATGATAGATATTCACTCACCTGCAATGAGTGCATCCTTGAATGTTGAGTTCCTCATCAAAGTGGAGCCCATTCTCCTAGTTTAGCCCTAAACAATAACTACCCTTTACACCCATGTGGAGTTTATACTCCTGGTGTTTATCTCTCTTACATCCATATGAAGTCTTATACTCTTGGTGTCTGTTCTCCCTACACCCATGTGGAGTTTATACCCCTGGTGTTTATACTCTTGTCATCCATGTGCTACTCTTGGTGTTTGTACTTTTATCATCCATATGGAGTCTATACGCTTGGTGTTTGTACTCTTTCATGTGGAGTTTATACTCTTGGTGTCGGTTCTTCTTACACCTATGTGGAGTTTATACTTCTAGTGTTTGTACTATTGTCACCCATGTGAAGTTTATACTCCTGATGTATGTATTCTTTTTACCCATGTGGAGTTTATACTCACGTCTAATGGATTATGAAATCGGAAAGATTTTTTCTTAAGAAAACACTTGTGGTTTCAAACCTAAACTTTTTGTTTTAAGAGTTTTAAGAAAGTTAAAGATTCAAAATATCAGTGATTACCGGAATATGATCAAAAGTTTTTGTTTTCAAAGATTATTTTAAACGAAAGATAGATTTGAAATTCTAATGTAGATGTTTATGCGTTTGCGTATTCATCAACGAAACCCTAGCACTTAATATGATTCAAACATCCCACCTTCCCTATGAAGTTAAATCAAGAACAAAAGATTTATGCTACGATTTTGCAAGAATTCATAAATAAAAATCAATAAGAAAGCAAGGTAACACGGAGATGAAATGAAAGAAAAGAGATCTGAACTTCTATAAAAATAAGAAAAATACAATATCGTACTTCAAAGAATTGAAAGAGCAAAGAACAATAACCAAAGCTGAAGCAATCACACCCACTGTTGCGCAAACTCATAAAAACATCTTCAAAAATAAACAAAAATAATTTTCTAAACCCTAAAAACTACCCTAGAATGGTTTGGAGAACTCCCTTTTTAATAGCTACTCGATTGGCATTTAAAGCCCATGCACAAAACCCCAAAAAATAACCAAACAAATGAACTTCGGATGCCCAGGCGTCCAGACGGCAGTAGCTCAAAGTATGGGTTTTTATCTTCTGTGGTCCTGAAGGTGTCCGGACGCCTCTGCACCAGCGTTCCCGAATTATGCTACGATTTTGGCCATGAGTACGACAGATTCAGCTTCGGCTAAAACACTAAAGTTGTATTTATTTAAGTGTTCTTTCCAACCCAAAAAGAATCAAGTCAATCGGAGTTGTGAGTGAAAAGTTATGGCCGGAACACTGTCAGGGTGTCGTGTTGGACACTTTCCGTGGTTTGCACATTTAAGCTCCAAACTTGCTTTTCTCCTTCCATGCCCTCCATGGAAGTTTTCTTTGAGCTAACCCTCGTTATATTCTTCATCTTTGGCACTCCAATTGCATTTATTGAATCTTTTTCCTACAATTAAGAAAAAGAAATTACATTAGTGTAAAAATTAACAAAATGCATGAATAAAGAAGAAAACGCATGACTTATTGTTAAAATAAAGGTCTTGAAGTTACACTTTTCAAGGGTAATCAGTAGACTTGATCCCATCACGGGTACTTAGGTAACTCAAGCAAATAGGTTGAGTCCAATCACCCCAGTCTTTATAGACCATATATGTCCTATATCTTTAGGCACCTTTTTCCATAGCTACTTAGACGTGATGCCATCACGGGTACATAGGTAGCTGAAGCAGATAGCTTGAGTCTGGTCATCCCAGTCTCTAAAGACTATCTAAGTCCTATATCTTTAAGTGCCTTTTTGCAAGAGCTACGTAGATCTGATCCTGTCAGGAGTACATATGTAGCTCAAGCAGTTAGCTTGAGTCCGATCACCCCGGTCTCTACAGGCCATCTAAGTCCTGTATCTTTAGGCACCTTTTCCCCGAGCTATGATGACCTGACCCGTTACAAGGGTATGTAGGAATTTTGAGTAGATAGCTTGAGTGTGGTCTCCACAGTCTATATAGACCATCGTCTACACAAGGTATTGATTTAGACTTAGAGTTAAATCCTTACATTTGCATACCAGTTCACATTTCCCTACCATATAGTTTGGACTACTTTAGGTCTGAACTACGTTTGACCTAATCCCTCTACAGAGTACATTGGTAGCTTAAGCACATAGCTTGAGTTCGGTCACTTCGGTCTTTGCAGACCATTTTTCAATACACATTTCATCCTTAATACATACACGTTCAAGCATAATTAAACATCTCATTATACATGCATACATAAGCTAAGTTAGGCAATTTGGCATCTCATACATTATTTTCATTTATGGTTTTCATGCTATGATTATTTTAAATCGAAGAATTATCTCATTAGATTATGACTGTAAAGAGTGGAAAGGGACTTTGGATATCCTTAGGTATCCAGGCCTAAAGGTTTCCATGCGTAGTCAAACCTTGGACCCACTATCTCTGATTGCATTGACTAGTCGAGAGCCACTAAAAATGGGTCTTTTATTATGATTTCAAAACATAAACCAAAACATTTCTTAATTTAAACCAAAACTCAGGTTTCTCGACGTACCCATTTTGAAAATGTTGGGTGGCGACTCCTAGTCTCTAGTTCAAAATAAAACATATTTTTATCAGTTGGGTCATATTGAACTCACCACGTTGCAACAATGACTCACGACCCATGCTTGTCGACCCCGATGTATGGATCCAGTCACGATAACATGGTAGAATAACGTTATGGCATGATTTGGTGTGTTAATATGATGTGGGCATGACATATGTATGACATCTTTGCTGTACAAAATTTATCTTAGGGTAATTTCGGTCAATATCATGTGTTGAGTTCAACCTAAACTTGAATTATGATCCAGATACCTTTCATTAACAAATAAATTTATTTGCAATATTAAAATTATTTTATTCTAATTATGCAAAAATAAAAATAAAAATATTTTATTCTAATTATGTGAATACATTGAATAGAAAAATGAAATGAAAATTCTAGACGCTGGCTTTCTAGAGAGAGAAGCTCTGAAGGACGTCGAGAGGAATGGATGAAAATTGAAAATGGAAGGCATCTATTTATAGAAGTTTTGGCCAAACAAAAATTTTGCCTATTCAAATGGGCAAAAAGAATTGTCCATTTCTTCAGGACCAAAAGAAGCAAAAATCTTTATTAGGGCTTCTTGAGAGTTAATTTTGCCCAACAGAACGGGCAAACATGTCTGCACAGTGCTATAAGTGATCATAATCGTAAAATAAGTTAGATAGAACTTCTTGTGAGTTGAGATAGGAAAAAAAGTCTACCACATGCCTATTAGGCTATTAAAGTGGTAGCTAGGCCAAAATAGCCCCTAGCTTGGGCCATGTTCGGTAAAGTTTGGGTTTTATCTCGAAAAGTTTGAGCCATTCTAAGACCTCTGGCACAATTTTTGGGAGCTTCTGAGACCTCCTGAGCACTTTTTAGAGAGAATTAAACCAATTAGTTCAAAAGTTTGTTCAATTTGGATTCTCCAGGATTGAGTTAGGTTTGTTTGAAAATTAGTACTCTAAAACAGGCTGAAAACGGAGGTAAGGTAAGCTAATCCTTTGTCTTGAACATTGGGGGCACCACTAGGCTAACTTCTCCTACCATTTTTAGGTATAAGGAGTCAAAAAGCACTATTGGTGGGACTCCAGGACACTTTTATGAATTTATGCAAAATTGTCAAATTTTACAATCAAAGCTACGGAGGGTTCTCTTAAGGTTTGACTAAACCAGACTTAGCTATTCCATTACCTCAGGGAGTGAGACCTTGGCATTCTTGTGTAATTTGAAGGTTTTTTGACTTCATTTGATGTCTCAAATTGTGTCTGATGTGCTGGTAGTTTCCTTTTTGTTAGTAGGAGCCATTTTTAGTTGGTGGAGCCCTGATGACCTCAGGAGTAATGTTTTTGCCACTTTGCGCTATGTTCTATGTTATTTGACATGTCTCAAAATTTGTGCATCTTTTTGTGAATTTATAGCTTGAGCTGGGCATTCTAGTCGATATCGGCTTTTTGTTGCGTCAGTAGAGGCCGTTCTTAACTTTTGGACCGAATTGAACCTTGACTCTGTACTATGGATCTTTTGTTGACGTAGGGATCCTCATTTGGTGTCTTGGACACAGCTGTGCAGTCTAGTGGCCTTTTCCTTTGATCTAGTCCATTAACTTGGCTTGTCCTTAGCTCTAGGGGTACTACTGGTATTTTTTTGACATATCCTATGATTGAGAAAACTTAATTAGTAGAGCATCATTTAACTAAAAGCATTAAATTTGTAAATATTAAATGAAGGGACAAAATTTGGGTGTCTATAGTATTGAACAGCAGTAGCCTATTAATCGCCTTCATTATCCCTATGAGATTCATCCTTAAGATCCCGTAATTCATGCTAAGTCAATCAAAACTATCAATCCCATCCAAATAGACAACACTTATGGTAATTTGAAATATCCTTGAAAGGAAAATATCCATTCCATAACTAATGGGCTTTTCTAGAGATCTTCTCTGATATGAAAGAGCATTTATGCGAAATCCAAAAAAACAAAGAGAGGTACGTTATCTCACTCTCGCCAAGTTTCTATCAATTTTCTTGCTAACTTAAGCATTGGAGACTTTTTGGTAAGCACGACACGGGTGTGTTGAGTTATAGGTTACAACATCTGATCTGGGTAAAGACAATCGAATTGCTGACCTTGTTAGTTGGTACCGCCTGTGGAAACAATGTTCCTGTTAACTTTCACGGCCCAAACTAGATCTAGAATAATGACTTGACCACCAATAATGCAAGGCAGAAACGATAATCAAAATGGTGGTAGAATGGCTATTGTAGAGAGATAAATTACTTAAATGATGGCTAATATGCAGGCACAAATGACGAATGTGCAAACTCTAATTGTCCAAAACCAATAACTACTTTAGCAAATCCAAACCTTCTTAGAGATTCCATTGGCACCGCCCAGTTAGTAGACACGAGAAATAATGGCGTAGAAAATGGGGTTGTCGTCCAGAATAGAAGGCTTAATGGATAGCCAGATGAACCTCCACAAGAGGGGGATGAAGCTAAAATAAAAGATGGGGCAGCTAGTCGCATTGAACCTCTGTGCATCAAGGTGAAAGGCAAAAGATTTGAAAATGTCACAATGTAAGATGATCAGATCAGGGCTTTGCAAACCTAAATGGTGGGGATTCTCGCTATAGTAAAGACCCTTAACGTGGTTGATGATTTGGTTAACAAGACTGGTTTGCCATTCAAACTAGAGATAATGAGTTCTACACTCCCGTCAAAGTTCAAAATGCCCGTGATGGACACTTTTGATGGATCTAAGGATCTGCTAGATCACTTGAAAAACTATAAAGCCCTTATGCACTTACAAGTAGTCCCAGACAAGATCATGTGCATAGCTTTCCTTGTTACACTCAAAGGATCTACTCGAATGTGGTTCACCATGATCAAACTAGGTACAATCAATAATTTTTACTTAATGGAGTCAACTTTTTTTATAGGACAGTTCATAGGCAGTTAGAGGTTGTGAGAACCAATAACCCACTTACTGGCCATCAACCAACAGAAGAACAAATCCATGAGGGGTTATGTAACTCATTTCAACAAGGAGCAACTTAAGCTGGATGAATCAGACGATAAGGTGACATTCACTGCTTTTATGAGCAGCCTTAGATCACTTTAACTTATGGCCTCGTTGGTGAAAATACTGCCCACTTGTTGACCCAATGTTCATAAGATTTAATATCTTGATCAAAATGAGTATTCCAAGATCTAGATGCCTGCTTAAGTCCATAAATGGACCTCTGAAGCATACACACCAAGCGCCCATGGCCTTTCACTATAAAACCATCTAATTGCATCATGTAAATGCACTCATTAAGATTTCCATTAAGGAAAGCTATCTTGACATCCATTTGCCAAACTTCATAATCAAATTGAGCTGCAATGGATAAGAGAATCGAGATAGACTTAAGCATAGCTACTGGTAAAAAGGTTTCCTCATAGTTGATCCCTTCTTTCTGAGTAAAACCTTCTACAACTAGCCTAGCCTTGAAGGTTTACACCTTCTTGTCTGTTCCTCTCTTCTTCTTATAGATCCACTTGCATCCGATAGGTATTACTCCTTCGGGTGGTTTTATAAGATCCCAGACCTGATTAGAGTACATAGACTTTATCTCTGATTTCATAGCCTTTTGCAAAGAGTTACATCTTTATCCTGAAGTGCTTCATTGTAGTTACTGGGTTTAGTATCCAGTTTATCAGAGATTCTGTTATATGACTCTTCAAGGAACATATACCGATCAGGTGGACAAACAACCCTGCCACTACGACAAGGCACAACCTGTGAGTGTGTGCTAGAAGAAATGCTATCTGACTCTGATCCTTGTGTACCATCAACTTGCACTGGTTCTAATACCGATGCATAATTGGTATCTTGTTGTACTAGTTCAGAGTTAGTCTGAGTCACTATATTTCTCCCACTACGAAGAGGTAACGGGAAGTTAGGGAACTCACTTTCTTTTGGTGTTTCTTCCTGTACTATTGGTATTAAAGGATCCAGTTTAGTTTCTTTGCCTCTTAACTCTTCTATAGCACTTTTACTTCTGGGTTTGTGGTCCATAATATAGTCCTTCTCCAAGAATCGGGCATTGGTGCTAATAATGACCTTTAGATCCTTAAGACAATAAATTAAATGACATTTCGTTCCTTTAGAATATCCAACAAAGAAGCATACATCTATTCTTGATTCCAACTTATCTGGTTTTCCTTTCAGTGCATGTGCTGGACAACCCCAAACCTGAACATGCCTTCGACTAGGTTTGCGCCCAGTCTATAGTTCTGTGGGTGTCTTAGGTACTGATTTAGATGGTACTAAGTTAAGAATGTATGCACCTGTCTCCAATGTATATCCTCAAAATGAAATAGGTAAGTCTGAATAACTCATCATAGATCTAACCATATCCATAAGAATCGTATTCTTTCTTTCTGCTACACCATTCTGATGTGGCGTACCAAGTGCAGACAATTGGGATTCAATCCTAATATTTGATAAGTAATCTTTGAACTCTCCTAAAAGGTACTCGCCATCACGATCAGATCGTAGTGTTTCGATATTTTTTCCATGACGGTACTCCGTTTCTGCATTAAAAGCTTTGAATTTCTCAAAGCATTTAAACTTACAGCACATCAGTTAAATATACCCATATCTTGAGTAGTCATCAATGAAAGTGACAAAGTACTCAAAACCACCTATAACCTGGATGTTTATTGGGCCACACAAATCAGAGTGAACCAATTCTAAAAGCTCCTTAGCTCTATTGCCTTTGACCAAGAATGGCCGCTTGGTCATTTTTCTTTCTAAGCAAGATTCATAGACTGGTAGTGCCTTTACTTCCAATGAACCTAATGGTCCATCTTGAACTAGTCTAGAAATCCGTCTTAGATTTATTTGACCTAGGTGCAAGTGCCAACGATAGGTTTGATTCATTTCAGAAGAATTTTTTCTCTTATATAGTCTATTATAGTTATTCACTTCATTTAGTTGCACAGTAGGAGAAACAAGATTAATAATATAAAGACCATCCACCAATATACCAGAATAGATAAAATGTTTATTTTTCTTAATAATAATAGAGTCATTAAAATAAACTAAATATCCATCATCAACTCACTTAGAAACTGAAATTAAATTCCTTCTAATTGAAGGTACATAAAGGCATCCTTTTAATATTAAAATCCTATTTCTGCTAAAGGAAAAGCTAATATCTCCCACTGCAACTACTGACACTCTCGTGCCATCTCCTAGAAATATGTAGATCTCCCCATCACTTAGCTACCGGGTTTGCTGGAACCCTTGCAAAGAATTGCAAACATGATTAGTGGCTCCCGTATCTACCCACCAACTACTGGTAGATAACACCGCTAAACAAATTTCAACTACAAGTGAATGAGATATACCTTTAGCTTGTTTCCTGGCAAGTGAATCTACACATTGCTGCTTCCAGTGACCTACCTACTTGCAGATGAAGCACTTTCCCTTCTTTTTTATTTCTCCATTGGGCTATGGAGGCTGTTGCTGTTTCTATTTCTGAACCTTTTTCTTCTTTTTAGCATGAGATTTCGAAGAAGAACTTTTTTTAGTAACCATAGAAACTGCAAGCTTCTTGATGAAACTCTCTCCTACTTGAAGTTCTTTAAGTAGCTCTGCTAGTGTATAATTCATCTTGTTCATGGTATAATTTAGGCAGAACTGCTTAAAAGAAGCAGTCAAAGATTGAAGAATGATATTGACTTGGGTTTCCACATCCATCTCCGCTCTAAGGATCTCCAAATCATTCAGAAGACTGATCTTCTTTAGAACATGATCCCTAATAAAAGTTTCTTCAGCCATATTAGTGGTCATCAGTTATTTCATTACAGTTTGCCTAGCCGCATAACTTTGATCCCCAAACATTTCTTTGAGGCTCATCATCATGTCATAGGCAGTGGACACAGATTGATGCTGATGTTGCAGAACATTTGACATAGAAGCCAAAATGTAACACCATACCATCTCATTAGCCTTAATCCACTTTTGGTAAGCCAGGGACTCCGCATCTGAAGCCCCATCACCAGGTTCTGCAGAACAGACTTGAGTGAGCACAAACTTGTGCCCCTCTGCACTTAACACTATATCTAGGTTACTTTCCCAATCAATGTAATTAGGACCAGTTGATTTTTTTTTTTTTATTTGAGTACCACAACAAGTGGATTGAATGTAGACATTTTAATCCTGAGAATCATACATAAAACAAATAAGATATAATGAGCAATAAACTTTGAATTCAAATTATAAATAAGGCCATTCAACCACTATAAATAAAAGAATTTGCTAGCAGCCTAGTATAAAGTGAATAGTATGCCTCGATGGGAAGACGTGTACTACTCATCATTTATCTAGACAGGTAAAACCCATTAATTTTACTATCTAAGCAAAAATAAACATACCAAATAAAATTAATTAGCTGGCTAAATTTGGTCATATAAATATTTGTAATGAGTCCGATGGGGAGGATACTAATATTTATAACTAAGTGTATACCATCACTTAATCCTAGATCTATTGTCAAGTGGTGGATCCCTCAGATGGAGAGGTAATCCAACATTAACAATTGCTAGGGATTATTGTTGGTGAGCTAGTAATTAATTTCATCTGATGGGGAGGAAGGCACTAAAGCCAACACGTGAAATTTAATTACCTTACCAATAAACAAGTGATGGGACCATGGGATCTAAATGTGATTAATTCCCTCCCCCACTTAGTTATTTAAACAATATTTTAAGGGTTTCAAAACTTGTGTTTGATTATCTAATAAATTCAAAATCCCATACTAGTGATCGATATATATGCAAAATAAAATTCTTAAAAAGATTTTTAAATGAAAGAACTTGGGAATTAATTTTACTATCTAGTTGCCCTCTTGGAATTTCAAATATATAAAATCAAAACACAAACATTAAGCAATTAAATTTGATTGTTAGTAATTAAATTTAATTGGTGGATATCTATAATATTAACGTGGGGTTATAATAAGTATTTAATATTAAAGGCTCGAAAATATAATTTCGAATATAATTAGGAGTATAATTATAATTCTTTAGTGGAATGAATTATAATTTATGTAATGAAATCCTAACTGGGTAGGATTAAGATATTTAATTACATAGGAAGTTCTTTTTTTATTTGCCTATTGGTCCCTGTTGTAGCCCTATAAATACCCTCTCAGGTGACAACTAGGGTTAACGATTTCTGAGAAGAAAAACAAGAAACTCTAAAGACTGTCGGGAGATCCCACCATCTTATAAGAGAGAAGAAGGTATTTTTTTGGAATACGGCAGAAGGCTGAAGGTTGAGATCGAGCAGTCGAATCGAAGTGATCGAAAGCTTTGTCTATTGGATCTGTCGAGATCAAACCAAAGAGATCTCGAAGGTATGAACTTATTCTCGTAGACTAGATTGGTAAAATTCTTTTCGTATTAATTATATACACTATAGCCGTGATTTTGGGGTTTTTCACATTCCCCAAAAGTACTATGCTCATTCACTATGCCCCATCATGACATAATAAGCTAGGACATCATTTACCATGCTAGCATATGCTTTGCTATTCCATGCATCATGTTTTGACATACTGGCACATACCTTGACATGCTAAAACTGATCTAGACATGCAAACACACACCCACTAGGGTTGACACAGACTTATAAATCAAATGCTTATCAATCCAGAGCATTCACTGGGGAAGGAAAAGGGCCTTACTCCAAATGAGAAGGAACAGTTAGTGCCTTACATGTAACTATGAAAAGAAGTCTTGCTCCAAGGATGTGCTTGGTGCGTGTGAGTGAGTGTTTATCATTTGAGAAAAAGAACTCAACTCTGATTAAGAGCTTAATTCCTGGTGATGATGATCAAGTCTGTGTGAATGGCCTAGGAGCCTAATGTGATGAATTTGATATATCTTGTATGTTATAGGCATGTTGAATGTGATGGTAGTCTATGTGCTAACATTTTTACTACCATGGATGATAATTTAAAGGATGCTAGTCAGATGTCTAAGGGATGTAATAACTTAGAAATCATTGGCTTAGCCAATCCTAAATCATTCCCAATCTTTGGAGCCTTGCCCGCTCAGGTGAATGCTTTGGATTGATAAGCATTTGACTTCTAAGTCTGTGTCAACCCAAGTGGGTGAGTCCTTGCATGTCTGAATGTGTTTTAGCTTGTCAAGGCTTGTACCGGCTTGTCAAAACATCGTGCATGGCATGTCATAGCTTGCGCTAGCATGGTATATGATGTCTAAGCATGTTATACCATAATGTATGATGATAAGACATGTTAGTTGGCATTGCTTGGTTATATGGCATGGTAAATGATGTAGCATAATAGCATCATGGTGTAGCATCATAATGCATTTTAATATCATGGTTTGACATGTCATGATGTGGGCATATCATATGTATGATGTCTGGAATTTTACAAACTTACCTTATGTAAAATTAGATCAAATATCATACGTTGGGTCCAGCCCAAACTTGAGTTATGACCACGATACCATTCACAGACAAAATATTTTTATTTACAAAATTAAGATCATTTAATCTTAATTATGCAAGTAAATTGAATTAAAAGAAAAGATAAAAATTTTCTAAAGAGAGAATTTTTAGTGACGTTGGCTTTACCTTGAGAGCTTTGAGTGCACCGAGTGTTGAATCAAAAAAATGAGGAGGGGAGAGACTCTATTTATATGTTTTTCCTAATCTGATGAAATTTTCTACTAGAGCCGTTTAGGTAGAATTGTTTGCCCGAGCTTAAAAAATTTGACTTGACTTTATAGGTGTAAAAGCTTGCTCGATTTCACAGGCAAACAGTTTTGCATGCCTTTGTGAATGAAAATGTTTGCCCAACTTCATGGGTGGAAAGCTATGCCCAGCAACACGGCTAGAAGTTTTTACCCGAACAGGTGGGCAAAAAAACTTGCCAAACAACTTGTGCCAAAGGGCTTTGGAGGCTAAAAGGTTGAAATAGGCCATTTGGCTTGTGGTTCCCAGCTCAAGCCATGTTGGGCTAGGTTCAGGTCCCACCTTAATTGGCATGGGTCATTTTAGAAAGTTCTGGGCAGTTTTTGGGAGCTTTAGAGACCCCCTGGGCACTGTTTAGAGAGAATTAAACAAATTATCTCATAATGTAGTTCAATTTGGATTCTATTGGATCGAGTTAGGTCTGTTTGAAAGTTGTTGCTCTAAAACAAACTGAAACAGAGGGGTCTAGCCAAGTCTTTTGCTTGACCCTTGGAGGCACCACCAGGATGACTCCTCATACCATTTTTTGGTATGTGAAATCCAAAAATACCATCAGCGTGACTCCCAAACACTTTTATAAATTTATAAAATATTAATGAATGTTTGAGTCAAGGCTCTAGAGGGACCTAAAGGTTAACTTGACCAAACCTACTTATGTTATTATCTCAGGGAATGAATCCTTGATATTCTTATGTAATTTGAAGGCCTTCTCACTTTGTTAGAAGGCTCAAATTGTATCTGGTGTGCCAATAGCCTCTTTCTCATTGGTAGGAGCAATTTTGAGTTGGCAGGACTCGAATGACCTCTAAAGTGGCATTTTGGATACTTTGAGCTGTGTTCTACGTCCTCGAACATGTTTGGGATTTTATGTGTCTTCTTGTGTGTTTTTGGGTTAATTTGGGTATTTTGGTCGATGTTGTCTTTCGAGTGCATTGGTAGAGGACATTTTTCACTTCTAGACCAAATTGGCCCTTGGCTTTGCATTTTGGATCTTTTGTTGATATGGGAGTTGTTTATTTGGTGTCTTGGACATGCTTGAGCAGTCTAGTGGTGTGACCGACCCTAAAATGTGTTTAGGTTCTTCCCCTCAAGTGCAAGAGAGTAGTCGTAGTTTTAAACTTAGTGAGTCTGAGGTCGAATTCTCAGGGAGCCTATGTTATTTAGTTTTTAGATTACGAAGGGATTTTTAGGGTTTAATGTAAAAGAGGTTTGGTGTTCAATTTCACTAAGTCTTAGAATTTAACAGAATAAAAACAAATAAAAACAAGTAAAATTAAAACTATTAATAAAATTACCGTTACGAAATAACTTTAACAATTCAATTAAATTTCTATTTCTTTGTAATTCAGAATGAATTGGATAATAATTTAATCTAATTAAATTACTATGATACTCAAAATCGATTAATGAAATCAATAAAGAAGAAGTTCTTGATCCAACTTGCAAGTCAGGGTAGTTCACTTCTTTACTTTGGGATGTTTACTTTCAAACCTGAAATTCTGTTTTGTTTGAAAATTATTAAGAACATTTGAATAAAAAACTAATACTAGTGCTTTCAAGCGAATATCATTAAAGATTTTTTTTTTTTGAAATTTTTTCAGACAAACGAATTCAAAGTTTTATTCGAAACCTATTTATAATCTTGTTCAAAATTATGTAGAAAGTTATAATTGAAAACCCATACCAGTGATTTCAAACGAATGTGGTTAAAGATTTCCATTTTCAAATGTTTTCAAAACAAATTAGAATAGATTTAAAAACAGCAGAACTCTATGCATGTGCTTTCGAAACCCATGCGAAAGATGTATGTAGATCCCAAAGTATTTTTATGAACTACCCATTTTTGATTCGTTGAATCAAGAACTAGGGTTTCTACACTGACATTATTTTAATTGAAACGAAAGCAATAAAAATGTAAATCATCATTTGATCTATCAATTGAAATCTAAAAATCATATATTTAAATATGTGAATGAAACAAACTTACATCGAAATCAATTTTGAAAAGTGTAGGTAAGAAGAAGTGCAGCGAAGAACAAGAACAAATTGTACGAATCCATAAAAATTCTCAAAATTAATCTAAAAACTCTCTTAAAAATTTCTCTCAAATAAAATATGAAAAGAATGAAAATATGGAGACTCTCCTTTAGTTGGTCGTGCAAAGGTCTATTTATAAGGTTCATCAAAAA